>JABUQX010050377.1:0-32874 GCA_015478945.1 Trachelipus rathkii
TGAAGGTGTATGTTTTTTTCTTCTAGGTGTAGGGTTTGTTATAGTGTTCGATGCAGGGGGTGATCTTTTGAGAGTGATTTACTATATAATTGACAGCTCATCATCCCAAGATTGTCTTTTATAGGGAGGATTTTTGTTTCAATCATGGGGTGGTGAATAGGTATGGTAGAAAGGCAGCCAGTTATTATTATGAAAGCTTTATTCTGAACGATTTCTTATTTTTGGGTGTTAGATTTTGATATTGTGGGGGGACCTAGGCGGGTGATGCATAGTTTAGAAAGGAGCGAAGGCATTGTCTGTATACTATTGTCTTGGTCTCTTTACGTTGGCCAAAGTTTGTTCCTGCGAATGCTTTCAACGAGTTTAATTTATGTGTGGGTCTAGATGCAATGTTGTTGATGTGGGGGTGAATCTCATATGTGTATCAAATGCCAATCCTGTGATGGTGAGTTGATTATTGAGAGGGAGCTTATTATTTGAAAGAAAAATTGCTGGTTGTATGTTTGATTCTCTTCTATCTGGGATAATTAATGTGATCGAGGATTTTTGTGGCAATATATATATATATATATATATATATATATATATATATATATATATATATATATATATATATATATATATATATATATATATATTTATATATAAAATGTATATTTATATAGTATTATATATATATATATATTATATAATATATATATATATATATATATATGATATATATATATATATATATATATATATATATATATATATTACACTTTTCAAAGTTATTTTTATTATTCTAACTTACATTTTATCTATTATTAAAAGCTACAAAAAGTTAATTTTAGTTTCGTCACTTTCTTCAAGTTTCGTCCCGTTGTTCTAGTCCCAAAGAACATAAATTTAATTAATTTATAAAACAATTTTGTAATTTTTTTTCAGAAAATAAATGTTAAATATGCAAATTTATTTTTATCATTTTGCCTTCTTTCCTACAAGGTAATAAAATTTCAACTTTATTATTAAAAGTTATCATTAATTAATAATTTATTATTAATTATTAATTAATATTAATTATTACGCAAAACTCCGACTGGGGGACATAAGAGGTGTCTGCCCGGAGCCGGAGAGTTGTAAAAAAGCCGGATTTCCGGTCCATCCCTACTCTTAATGATTTGTGTGTTAAAGTTAATAAAAACTAAAAAAAAGGATTTTTTAATCTTTACTTAAATTAGATACATCTTCCAGAAGGTTAACAGGTAATTGATACTGACATAAAACTCCAATTTTACTGGAACATGGAGGAGAACTGACTTTAAAACTTGTCATGTTTAGGGCTGAGCACTTTCTTCTATGGCCATTTTCAAAATTATTTTGATTATCTTGAATGTTTGCAGTTAAATTTGTTAATTTAACTTCTTTATTTTCATTTTTGTAAAGATATTCAGAACAATTATCTGTTAAATCTCTTACCCACAATAGACCGTTTTTTTCAAAAGCAAAACTGCTAGATTGATTTACAGACTCTATGGTTTTAGGTATATTAGCAACACTTCCACCTAAATAGAAACAAAGCTTACAACCTGCGCTGTAGGATAGCTCCACGTCGTATAATGCTAGCAAGCATTTATCTCCAATTTCATGATATATTTTTGGACATCTGTTGATTTCCTTTCTCATGCCAGTCTGAAAGGAAAATCAGATATTTTTATTTTAAAAAATCTATAATAACAATAATAATAATAATAATAATAATAATAATAATAATAATAATAATAATAATAATAATAATAATAATAATAATAATAATAATAATAATAATAATAATAATAATAATAATAATAATAATAATAATAATAATAATTTTAATAGAGAGATAGATAGAATTGAAAAAATTAATTGTAACAAACATGTTCCAAATTTTAAGAATTTTAACAACGTTGTTAGTCCTAATTTGAAGGTTGGTAGCGAAAATGGAGAATATTTAGAAGACATTAATTGTATAAATTTTATCGATTCTTCAAATTAGGAGAGTTCTTTTAGCTTTAAAAAAACAATGCTCAAACACCGTTTTCTTCCTCTATAATGCCTCTAACTGGCAACTCGCAGATTTGTAAGGTTGCTAAAGAGAATGCTGCATGCAATTCAGGAAATAATGGTGTATAAGGAAAAAAAAACTTTTTAAATTGCTAGATAGGAATTCTGATAAATTATTTGTCTTATATTCAGGCTCTATGTTGGACATCATTGCTGCCGATGATGTAGATTGTAGATAAACAAAATTCTGCAATAGGGCCTTTAAAAGCCGCGAACGAAAGTGAAATTAAAGTTTATGGAGCTAAAAATTTGTCTGTAGATGTCGGACTAAAGAAACAGTAAAATTTATGTAGCTGATTTAAAAATGAATATTTTAGGTTTGCCGTTCTTCAAAGAGAACTCATTTCTAATAGATTTTAAGTATGGGTTATTGCAAGACCAAACCTCCAAATTGAGTATTTATATTGATGATAATATGGTAGAAAGGGAAGAAAATTTAAATGCTTTCCATAACTTTGTATTCTCTCTATTTGATTATGCTTTACCTTTTAGTACTCTCTCTGATATAAATACAGGAATTAATAAGTATTAACTCTATTTATAAAATCATACGATATTAAAAATAAAAGAGCAACAGATGGCTAGGTGGAATTTTATATCTGATAAAAACAAAAGAAACAATCATATTTTTTTCTATTTATAAGATCAACATCAAATTTTCAGGGCGTATATAATAGGGCGAGATACATATTTCTTAGTTATATAATTTTTTTCTATACTCAAAAAAAATATATTTTTTAGAAAATTTCTTTTAAATTTTTTTTTCTAAGGACAAATCGAAAACTACTGCATATACCAAAAAAATTATCTAAATAAAAAATGTGTATCTTTCCTAACTATACAAGCCCTGAAAATTTAATCCTGATCGCATTACGAGAAGAAAAAAATATTGCAATTTTTCATATTCAAAACCAAAACATGTAGGATTTGAAATTCGACCATTGCTGAGATCTGGGGTCAAAAATCAAAACTCTAATCTGTACATTTTGTGGATAATGGACCTATATATGTATAGTTCAAGTTTGAAGTTATTTCGAAAAAAATTGTAGATTTTGATTCGATATTTCAAAAAACAGGTTTTCAAAAAATTAAAACACAAAAGAAATGATTATAGACACAGAAAAACACCCGAAAACGACGTTTTAGAGGTCAGAAAAAGCTTCGGTTTACTTTTAATTTGATCAAAATTGGTTGAAAATTAAGAATTTTGGGTTCATTTTAAAATTGAACCTAAAATCAAACCGTTTCCATTAATTTAATATAAGATGATACATCGAACTAATTCTGAGTGAGCGTTTCCTGCATGTTTATTACCAACACTTAATAATCAAATTCGTCTGATATGCGACCTGAGATACTTAAACGATATCACAGTTACTGATAGATTCACTTTACCGCGGATGAAAGACAATTTTTCATTTACAGGGTTGTAATTTTTTTCTAAGCTGGATTTGATACAAGCCTATTATAACATATCTGTTCATGAAGATTCTCAAAAGATATTTACCATCACGTGTCCGATGGGTTCTATCAAAGGTTTATGAGTATACTTTTTTGGGACTTAAATGGTTGTTACGTGTATCTGGATGATATTCTCGTTGCCGTTCGTCAATAGAAAAACATTTCAAAATTATAGCGCAAGTTTTTGAAAGCCTATCATACATGAATGTGCGTTTGAATCAGAAAAAGGCTTGTTGCAGTGAAAGTTCTATTTTCTGGAGTTCTGCATAAATGAGAGAGTAGTTTCACCGAACAAAGATAAGGTGAAATCAGTATTGCAAGTTGCTAAACCAGGGAATATAAAACAACTTCGTGGTTTTCTGGGTTTGTTGAATTTCTTTCACGGGAATTTGGGTAGACGGGACAAACATTTTATTCCCTCTGACAAATCTCTTAAAGGATAGCCCAGATCAAATAAAATTATAATGTGGAAAAAGAATACGAAATGCGCTTTTGAAAATGCAAAATTTGCAATTGCAAAGGCCGCATTATCTTTCCCTTACACCGAGACTGAATTGAGTCTGTATTTAAAAGTGAGAAACGTAGCTATTTCCAAATGTTCTAATGAGTAGCTCTGGCGAACTATACAGTGCCGTTTTTTCCGATAAAGAGAGGAAGTTCAAACATACTAATAAATTTTTTTTATGTATAGCGAAGTGCTTAGAAAATGCACTTTTAATAGCTAATGGAAAATTAACTATCCGTACCTGCAATCAAGGAACGATTTTTAGAAAGGCTCCGGAACCAGAGCCGGAGCCGGAGCCGGAGCCGGAGCCGGAGCCAAAGCCGAAATTTTTTGAGGGGCTGGAGTGGGAGCCAGAGCCGGAGCTGAAATCTTCGGAGACCCGGAGCAGGAGCAGGAGCAGGAGCAGGAGCAGGAGCAGGAGCAGGAGCAGGAGCAGGAGCAGGAGCAGAAATTATAGGAGCCTGGATCCGGAGCCGGATCCGGAGTCGTAGCAGCGAAAAAGACGCTGCTCCGGCTCCGGCAAGTACAAAACTAAGTAGTTATTAACATAGCAAAAGCAACGTGTACCCCAAAATTAATGAAGTTCTAAAGCGTCAAGCTGGAAAAGTGGCAATCTTAGATCAAAAGACAAGATGGGGAAGTGCATATCTTATGCTCGAAAGGCTTCTGCAGCTAAAAGACTGTTTTATTATGATGGCTGCCAGTACTTCTGAACTTTTTCTCTCCGATTGCAATTGTCAGTGGGAACAAATCGAAACCTCCAAAGAATTATTAAAACACCCATACTTTACAATAAAAAATATTCAATCAGAAGACTTAACTGCAGGAAAAATTTTATAGAGAAAGGATTATAGCAAATGACATAAAAAATTCCATGGAAAGAGGGAAAAGAATGTTAACTGAAGCAAAATATTTTTGTCAACCATCTTTGTTGATCCACAGTTCAGGATTTTCCTCAGAGCTGAAGATCTGATATTAAAAGCTATGAATGTTCTTTGTGAACTAGGACTTAAAATGAGTAACACTATCGAACAGAAATCTGGGTCTGGGTCTAGGTCAGATAGTTCAGCAGTTTCAGGAATCCTCCCTTGTGGCATCTTGTAAGATGAGAAGTAAATTTGCACAAACATGGGACAATTGGAGCATGCAGAAAAGCGATTGAAAATAGACAATCTACTAGTAAAAGACCTTCAATCTAAAAATCCTCTAGAAAAATAAAAGTAGAATTCCTAAGGCATTAGATGAAATATGAAATTCGACCGGAAATCAAAGTTAACAGTTAAAGTAGCAGTTATCACCACCGCAATCCCTAGCTATCCTAAAATTTTGCAAGATGCGGCTTACACAATTACAGCTTTGCCTCACTGTCAAGTGAATGTTGAGAGTTTATTTTCTGCTTTAAAAATAATAAAATCGGATCTAAGGACATCGTTAAAGGAAGATTTTATTAAAGAAGTTTTATTTTTAGGAAACAAATGTTTTGAATAAATTTATATTACATATGCTCAGGCAGTTCAAGAAGAAATTATTTAAAAATTTGGCAAGAAAGTGAATAATAATTTTTTTTAAAAAAAAACCTGTTTGGAGTAAAATTATATTACATATTTTCAGGCAGCTCATGGCTCAAAGAGGAATTATTTTTAAACTTTAGGATGAAACTAAAATGTTTTTGGCTTAAAAAAATATTACGTAAATGTACAGGCAGTTCATCGTTCAAAGAGGAATTATATTTAAATTTAGGAGGAAGTGAATTATTATTTTTCTGATTTCTTAAAAATTTTATTCCTTGTAAAATATTTTCTAAGTTTTTAACTGTAAGTAAATAAAGATGTCATTAACAAACATTCAATTTCATCATACCATAAAAATTTTGTAACAGAGAATAAATGATTTCATAAGTGCAAATGGAGAAGAAATTACAACTAGGATCCGGAGCCAGTGTAGGAGCCGGAGCCGGAGCCGGAGCCGGAGCCGGAGCTGGAGCCAAAAATTTTTAAAATGCCGGAGCCGGAGCCGGAGCTGGAGCCGGAGCCGGAGCTGGAGCCGGAGCCGGAGTCAAAGTAAGGAAATTTTAAAATGCTGGAGCCGGAGCCGGAGTCGGAGACGGGTAATTTAGTTTTAAATTGATGGGACCGGAGCCGGAGTCAAAGCGGGAAAAAAATTTGCCGGCTCGGCAGCCCTGATGAACAAATAATCTTTGTATATATATAAATAATCATAACGTGCGGTAATTGCGTTTATTAAATTTAATTAGTGAATAAAAGAAAGAATGGAAATTGATAACGAAATATCAAAATAAATTATTAAATTATTTAAATAAGATTAGGGAATTTAGTGAAATAGAGTCGATATGGAGTCATAAAACTATGGATGAACAAAACGAAATTTTAAATTTGATAGAAGGAACAAAGATAATAAGCTTTCCAGCCAATGCCAAGCATACTTTCAACGCTCCTAAGACTTTGACCAATAATAAAGTTTTATGTCAAAATGGGTTGAGCTTAGAGAGGATGCCGAGGTTTTCGCCCATGCTAAGTCTTTCAGAGCAATTTTAACTAATCAGGACGTCTACAGATAATATTGACGATATATTTAATTTAGGAAGAGAACAAAGAATACAATTAGAACGAGATATGCTAAATAGTTGTAGAATTAATTCTGATCTTCCACCGAAGTACTAGATAATATATATCCTTGATAAGTGATATTTTACCAATTTAATTACTTATTATAAAAAAAAAAATACCGAAAAATTAATAAATAAATTTAACACGTAAATAGATTTCTTTGAACTGAGTACAGAAAAAGAGACAGACGAAATTATAAAGAAGCTTTTAAAAAATAAAATTCTTTAGAACTTAAAGTAATACGAAAAAAATTTATTTATGGAAAGAAAGAAATGCCATTAATAATTTATATTTCTAAGGGCTTCGCGCAGGTATTGGTTTCAGATAATCTTATAAACCACGTTATTATTAAATTTCATGCTCAAAATTATCTCGGAATTAATCGTACTTTAATAGAGATGATGAGCGATTTTGTATTCCTAAAACATGCATTCCCACGTGAAAAAAATTCGCAAAATAATGTTGCATCTGTCAAAATAACAAATCATCACCCATGATTAATCCAGAATTTGCTCGCTATCAAGAAATATTCTCCAAATTTCAAGTCTTTTATGCTTACCTACTTAAATTACCGAATAGCAAGGGTTATAAATACCTGCTTATAGATAGATTTAGTAAATACCCTTTTGAGTACCCTATGAAAGAAGCGGGTGGTGAAGCAATAATTAACATTTTAATTAAATAACATTGTTACTTTTTGTTGTGTGATATCAACAACTTGTACGGGGATTAGAGTTACTCCGCTTATCAATTAAAGATAGTTTGTCCAGATGTTAGGGATACGAAGCACTACACACATCGTCAACAATTCACCCAAATGTCCAAATGGAACTTTTGTAAAAAATTAAATGCTACCCCCATTCATCTTACCCCTAGTTCTGCCCATTGCTATGTTGACACTGACGACTCTAATCAAAACTCTTAAAATGGACACAGGTCACTGTCATTTCTTTCCTAATGTTGAAGAATAAGTCTCTATAGACCTCCGCGGAGTCATCCGCCTTTGTTAATCGTTCTGTCAAAACTATCGACGCTTGTACGTCCTTGCTTACAAAAAGATTCTCCTAATGAACTTTTAGATTATAATAGAGCCTTAAAGAAATTGGCAACCCTTATGACAAAACCATTGGCTCTGATTCTCATTACAAAAAAGAGCAGGTTTATTTGCCTAAAGACCTACACCGTGCTAAGTTGGTTCTTGCTCGTAATAAACAATAAAATGTGGGGAAATTAGGCAAAAGATATACGGGGTACTTCAGTCATAAGGTTTAATAAGAATAATGTATATATAATTAAGCATGGAAGGAGAAGGTAGAGAACAATGAAGACTATAAATAATGACGTCATAAGTAGAGCCATCATTTGAGTTAATTCCCAACCATGTTTATCAAAATCAGGATATGAACGTATGTTCATTGAACAACTAGGCGAACAAGTCATTCTGAAATTCTGAGTAAGAAGCCGACACACTATTCTCTAATTATTATATAAGGTAAGATATCAAAGGAGGTATTTTCATATATATATATATATAGTATATATAGTAATATATATACTATATATATATAATATATATAATATATATATATATATATATATATATATATATATATATATATATATATTATATAATATAAATATAAACTTAATATATATAACAGCATACATACATAACTTCTGCCCTGCCACCTTAGATTCGGAAGAGGCAACACTGCTTCAGCGCAAGCCAGATGCGCACGGGGTGGTTCACGGTCGGGAGAGAAGATATAGAGAAGTCGTCACGGGGGGGCGTCGAGAGCAGAGCACACCAGAAGGAGGTGTCTATTGTATCTTGGGTATTTATGTAACATCTGGTGCAAGTGGAGGAGGTGACATTATCTAGTTTGAATCTATATTATATTGCATGATGCTTTGGGTGGTGACCAGATCTGCTCCGGGCGAGGTCTATTTGGCCTCTTCTGGACAAGCGTTTTCTTCTGCTAAGGGGGGTTTTTGGGGAGGGAGTCGCTCTTAATAAATTGGTTATTTGGGCGGTTTTGTAGGTATGTGGTTGGTTTAGAATGGGTTATGGATATGGTTGTAATCCATGATTATTGGGAGGGGGAGGCGGGAATTATATACTTGTAAGAATGTTGATAATAGAATTGAGCTGGTGAAGAGGGGGAGTTTAGTTTTGTCTAAGGGGACGCTTGGAAGAGATTTGGTAACAAAGGTAGGAATTGGATTACGCCGGATTTTTGATAGAATTGAGTCCCACATCTCCAGAGTAATGACTGGAGACCTGGAGCGATGGAGGTTTCGTCGTAGTAAATAGTTGATTGGGGGGGTTTAGTGAACTGTGATAATTCTGAGAGGAATGTATTTTGAAGAGATGTTGTAATTCGTATTTAGTGTCTACTGATATTTGAGAGTGCAATGGAACCATGCTGGTGAGGAGAATAGTTTACAGATTTTGTTCGTAAGAAGTTGTTTATAGGTAGTATTGAGTGTGTGTTTGGTTTTTATCGATAGAAGTTGTGTTGGGACAGGGTTCAGGAGGGTGTTTAGTTTTCGTTTGGTTGATGGAAGTGATTTGGTCTATGTGGGGGGAGAAGCGTAATAACTGAAGTGTCGTAGGTAAGTTCTAGTATTTTTGGGGTTTTGTTTAATGAAGGAGGTTGTTGTTCAGGGTGATTGTGGGATGGGAGGAAGGATTGATGACGATCAGTGGTTTAAAGGGTGATGGAGGATTTTAAGGATGGATGCGGTCATTCTGTTGGAGAATTAAACAATTTTCTAATAGATGTAGATATTCCTGGTTATGTTGGTGTGGTATGTTTACTCTGGGTGTTTGGGAAAATAAGACTGAGGTCGTTGCATAAGTAATAAGTTTAGCTAGGATGAGTGGGTTGGGGATGGGCCGCAATGCAGTGCAAGAAAAGCTCCTGAATAAAACATGGCAAGAGAAGCAATGAGCTCCTGTGGGACCGCCGCCCCGTTTTGGTAATTTGACTGGATGGGAGAGACGTTTTTGTATACACAGCATTTTTGCAAACGATTCGGTGAGGAAATTGCCGAGACATTTATTATTGTCCATTAATTTTCTCAGGAGGGACGTATGAGGATTTTGAATAAAGGATGTGTGTGGGAACGGTGTCGAATGCCTTTTGAAAATCTAAATGGCTGTGAGTATAGATCTGTGCGAAGGTGATTGATTTGACAGCCATCTCGATCGGGTGTTAGTCGATCGAAAGGGAGGTGAGGCTGTGAGTTGTAGAATTGGTTTGCTTTTGATCCGTGTTGGAAGTTCTTGGAGAGGATGGATTGGGAATTTTTGTTTATATTCAATTTCTCTAGTAATTTACTGATGGAGCAAAGCAAAGAAATTGGGCGATAGGAGGAGGGGAGAGTTGGGGTCTTTTTTTTTGATTGGGAGTTTTGGGATTATTGTATGCTTGTTTCAGATTGGGGGATGTGTTAAGTTGCCCAAGATTTGTTGAAAGATGTCTGTGATTAGGAGGATTGCTTTTTCTCCAAGGTGCTTTATGTGTAGGTTGGATATAGAGTCTGGGCCTGTTGCTATATATATATATATATATATATATATATATATATATATATATAATTTATATATATTATATATATATATATATATATATATATATATATATATATATATATATATATTATTATATATATATTTTTATATATATATTTTATATATATATATATTGTTAGAAATATTTATTCTTGTATTAAATCTTCCTATTTTCCTATTAACTGCTTTTTATAAAACTAAGGGATTTAAAATAGTTACAAAAATTTAATATTTCTTGTCTCTCTGTGTTTTTACACTAAGATTTATGGACTTTCTTGGTTTGGAAATATATCTTTTTTTAGGCAACATACAGGACAGGCTTTAAAAAGATAAACCAAAAGTAGGCACTTAAAAAAATGATTCAACGCGGCTAAAGTAAAAATTCATGCCTGTGTGCGAGTTTGTAGCAAGTGCTATTTAATTAATTTACACTATTATACTTATGATGAAATAAGAGTAACGTTAAGTATTAATTTAAGTTTAAACAATAGTTTCTGGTTCAGGTAATGATGAAGATCTCATTATTAATATAGAGAATTTTAGTTCCCAAACGAAAGTTAGGCCAGGATCTACCTATCTGCTATTTCATTTCTTACCCATCTCTTACTCTATTCCTAAGCCTAGTTTTAGATTTGGGCCATTCTCTTTCCCTAGCAGAAATTTATTATTAACCTTTGAGCTAGAAATTACCTTAACAACTACCTATACTTTACCTTAAGCCTTATACTATACAAGGCGATCTCCAAGTTTTTTATTTGCGAAATTTTTATTGATCTCTCTCGGTTAAAGGCATCTGGTGAGTTTTTTTTTTCTTTATTTAGCTAAATATTTAACGGCTTATATTTAGATATAATTTAATTATTATAGGCCGAACCCTCTTTATGGGTGAGCGTTCATCACTGTTCTACATTGGCTCATTAGAAGGTTCTGCAAGACATTTTCTTATATTTTCCAAAAAAAAAAAAAAACGGTCGTCTATTTTAATTATTCTATTAGCTTATTCGAGACCGAAATCTATTACTCAACATATAGTTTATATAAATTTTCTGGTTATTGGAGTGTGGTTGCCTTAATATTGATTAAAACTTGTAACGTAGTTGTTTTGCAAAATATTATACTCATTGGCTTATTTTATATTTTTTTTGCCATGGCTGAAATGGAAGATTGCCAATCACTTAATCATCCTCTCATTGTACAACGAAACGATTTAAATCGATGGCTGAAATGGAAAATTTAAAAAGAAGGATAGAGGCTTTTATTAAAGATAAATTATCTGAATTAAAAAGTTATTTAAAGTCTTTGGAGAAGACAGATAAAAGTATTTTATCAAATATACTTAAATTTAAAACTCTTAATGAATTTTATATAAGTGAGCGTAATAGCCCTTTTGATTATAAATTAGATTTAGAGGAACAGATTGCCATTTTATCCGACAATTTGACAAAGCCTAGTAACTCCTCAATTGCAAGCGAAGACTCTGATCCTCCCTTTTCAAGCTCGATTGTAGGCCCTAATTCTAATGTTTCGGATAGGACAGTGTCTAATTTAAACCTTTTTAGGAGCGCAAAAGAGCCTCCTATTCAGATAGGGAAGTTTGAAGGTGATGAATCAGATAAGTTAGCATTTTCACTCTTCTTGGCTAAATTTAAAGCTGTAATAGACGGCAATCCTGTTTACACTAATGAAGAAAAACTAATACATTTGATTAGCAATCTTGGGGATGTGGCCTATGAAATGATTAAACACTGGAGTCTTGAAGGCTCTAATTACCCCATTGCTTTAGATATTTTAAAAAAGGAATTTTTCGATAGAGACTTTATAGTAGAAAAAATAATTGTTAGGCTATTAGACATTTCTCCTCCTCCTGAAGATAGTTTATCAGAGGTAAAATCTTTTATTAATGAGGTTAAGGCTTTAGCTTATGATCTGAAGCCTTACGGATTAGATTTCCTTGCATCCCTTGACACCTGGCAACGGCTCTTTAAAAATGATTAGTTATGAGTTAATAATCACCTACACGGTTTATAAATTTATTAATCGATAAAACTCTAACAAATTACCCTAGTATAATTGACGTGTTTGAGAATTCATCTACCTTAATGAAACGCTTGGTGTTGATGCAGAGATCTCAGCCTAAGCTTGAAAATAATAACTTAAGGAATAATAGATTTGGCAGACGAAAGAGTAATTATCATGATAACCCTAATAATAATGGTCTTAAATATAATAAATTTAACAATAGTAAACCTACTAATAGTAGCCAAAATGAGGGTGATGGTAATGATGAGTTTCCTTGTACTAACCTGCCCAAAGCTACCCTTGAAGAAATTTAACACTGGCAAAATCTACTGTTCCTTTTAAGAGGAATGCAGTTTCCCATGTAGACTTTGGCGCATGGCAGGTCCTCAGCATGAATAAATGTACAATTACCCGATATTGAATCTAGGTTAGAAACGCTTGAGCAGCTAACTTGTAGATTTGCTCAAGTGCAATGCAGGCTTCTGATGAGTGCCCTGGTAATAACGACAGTAATTTAGACTATCCATGCATGTACTGCAACCTTCGAACGCACATATCTGCTTTGTGTATAGAAGGGCACAAATAGCTTATAAAGATATTGCCATTAGATTTAAGTTAGTTTATAGTATTTAGTATAAGGAATTTTAAGCTTATTTATGCTTAAAATGTTGTAAATAACTTTTGCTTAGGATCCTATTCTTGAATAGTATCCTCTCTTTGTATTTAGGCCTAATAATTTATTTATGCTGTAAATTTATAAGAATCGGTGATGGAACACTTCTGCTCTACTATTACCTAACATATGGTGCCTGTCCATGAAAAGCATATTTTTTAAATACTTTAAACCTTGCTCTCATGCATTATTAGGCTTATTTAAAGTTCTTAAACTAATTGCATTAAATTAATATGTGTGATAGGCTGATGCCATAATTTTCTTTTGCTATTATTTATAGGACTTTTGTCAGACAATTTTCCGCTTTAAAAATTGTTTTAGGTTTTCTATTTTGGGTAGTGGTCTAACCTTTAAACATTCATATTTATATTTTTGACCAGTTGGTTTTTAAGACATTTCACAACTTTTACCTTAATTACGCTTTGGCTTTACTTATACACATGTTTGGTCCCCATATATTTGGCCTTTAGCATGTTTAAAAAAAAAATACTTTTGACCCATGTGGGATGTTTTTTGATATAGTTTAAAAAAAAAAGAAGGTATTTGCTTTGAACTTTTGTTTTCTCTTATTCTGATTAAACAGGTTTGCCCAGTGCTATGATTTACTCTTTATTGCCTTTTTTTTTTGTCTGTGTTTACATTGGTGATTCATTATGCTGTATCTTAAGCAAACTTGGTTCAAAGCTAAAGTCTTATTTAAAATTTACTTTTGCTCATTTATTTTGATTTACATACTTGTCCTTAAAGACTGTTCAATTATATTTGAATAATTTATTTGAATTTCCTTAGTGACTGCCATCTTTTGAATATTTTGCTTTTATATTGTACAACATATGGCTTTGAACTTTTGTTTAGTAAACTATTAATATTTAATTTTGGTCTCTTGCATATAAAGTTTTATTTGTTTACTAGAATATCTGGCATTCATGCTGGAACTTATTTTTTGATTGTTTATTTTATTGCATGTTGCTCTGTATGAAATTTGTTTTTAAAAATTGCTTACATTTGAAAACTGCTTTCCTTAATTTGCTGAAGGAGCATAAATTTCTTATGTTTTTGTGTTCTTTCAGCAAATTCTTTTTGGCCGGGAGGTTGTTAGAAATATTTATTCTTGTATTAAATCTTCCTATTTTCCTATTAACTGCTTTTTATAAAACTAAGGGATTTAAATAGTTACAAAAATTATAATATTTCTTGTCCTCTGTGTTTTTACACTAAGATTTATGGACTTCTTGGTTTGGAAATATTTTTTTTAGGTGAACATTACAGGACAGGCTTTAAAAAGATAAACAAAAGTAGGCACTTAAAAAAAATGATTCAACGAGCATAAAGTAAAAATTTCATGCCTGTGTGCGAGTTTGTAGCCAAAGTGTATTTAATTAATTTACACTTTAATACTCTTGAAGAAATAAACGAGTAACGTTAAGTAATTAATTTAAGGTTTAAAAATGAAAAAACGGATTTAAATATGATGAGATCTCATTTATTTAATATATGAGAATTTTCAGTTCCAACGAAAACCCATGATGCT
The DNA here is from genome assembly GCA_015478945.1 of Trachelipus rathkii. NCBI lineage: Eukaryota > Metazoa > Arthropoda > Malacostraca > Isopoda > Trachelipodidae > Trachelipus > Trachelipus rathkii. The sequence goes on from JABUQX010050377.1 coordinate 14,476, forward strand.
TATATCTTATCTGGGAATCAATCAAAATTTTTTGTCCAAACTAATACTCATTTATCTGTAGCAATAATCATTCTTGTTATTCCTCTTTCTAGCAATTTACTTAATATAATAACTTGATCTTTTACATTTCTTAAAACTACATCCATATACCTTAAGCCTTTCCACTCATAAACAGGCGATACTCCAAGTTATTTTTATTTTAATTTTGATTTTATGATAATTTCTTCTAAATATGTGTAAGCTTTTTCTTTTATTTTGCTAAATTTTAAGAACTCAATAGTTAGATATAAATTTAATTTTAATAGGCGAACCTTCTTCCTGGCTGAAAGCAATTCAAATTCAACCTTTCTCCTTTGCTCATTAGACTTCTGTTCTGCCAAGAACATTTTTTATAATATATAAATATAAATTATACTATATATATATACTACTATATATATATATCTTATATATACTAAATATATATAATATATATTATCTATATATATATATACTATATTATAACCTATACTATCCTATACTATACTATCTTATACATATATATACTATCTATATATATATACTAACATCTATACTATATATATATATATATCATATATACTATATACACACACACCCCACCCACACACACCCCACACACACCACCCACCCACACCTCCCACAACACTAAATAATATAATACCCTCATATATATATTACTATTATATAATATACCCCCCCTATATAGCCTATATATATATATATATATATATATATTATACTATTATATATAAATATATATATATAGTATGATATATAATATATATATATATATAATATATATATAATATAATATATATATATACTATATATATATATATATATATATACTATAAAGCATAAACCTTAGAAAGAAACTTAGGAGCAAAGATTTTTACAACCTTTTTAATTTTTAGTCACATCATCCCATGGAACTGTGATGAGTCCACTGCACGCAGATGCAACACTTGTCAGAGCAGCGTCGATGAAGGAGAAGAGAGATTTCTTGGTTTGGTTCGATTTTCTCGTCACTTATTTCCAACTGATTGAATACTCTGTATCTGCTCAAGATTTGTCATCTCATATTTAGCTTATATATAATAATATAATACACACAATAATTAAATCTATTATACCTATACGTATATATATATATATACCACTGACCCACCCCCCCCACCACCACCCCATACAATATAACTCTGGCAGCGGTCTTACACCCATTCTCACCCCTTACATCCTCCCACCTCCCCCTACTCTCCCCTCCATCATTTACTTCCCTTCTCTCCTCCTTCTCTACCCTATCTCCATCCCCCTCCATCCACAATTAATCTACTCCCTAGTTAACTCCCACCACCACACCCCCTATACCCTAACTAACTACTACCCTATAATACTAACCTACCTACTACATATACAATACATCATATCACTTAACTACTACCTAATTATATATACCCTAATATACATACTACTAATATATATACTACCTACCCCATATATCACCCCACCATCCTATATATATACCACCTCATAACTATCACTACAGCAGGCAGACTCCTCACTCGAGCTGCTTGGTTTACCCGAGTTATCACTCTATCACCACAGAAACGATAGATCTCCTTACAAATTTATCATAAAGGCCTTAAGATAAATTTTCTTATTTTTATGCGAAACTTCTATCATAATTGAAGAAAACAATTACATAATACATACTTAAAGATTATTAAATTTAACGACCAAAGCCTCCAGTAAGAATCATAGCTATATGAATAAATGCCTATTTATCCAATGACTTAATAATCGTGGCAGGTCCGCTTTATGCACACCGACGGACAGAAACTTTACAGACAGTCTACAAACCCTATACCATCCCTATAAAAATATATTTTCAACCAAACAATATTTAATAAAATAACTAAAAACTACCAAACATCAATAAGAAATTAATAAAATACTATAATAACATAATAAATAATAATAATATAAAAATAAGATAATTAATAATAAAGAAATTAAAAAAAAAATCAACTTGCCCCGAAGTAGCAAATATAACAAAATTTATCAAGAAATTTTAAATAGAATAATTTTAACTCTATTATTAATGTGAAAATTTTTTTTTAAAGAGAGTGAGAGGAGAGAGAGAGAGAGAGATAGAGAGAGAGAGAGAGAGAGAGAGGGCCTAGAGAGAGAGAGGAGAGAGGAGAGAGAGAGGAGAGAGAGAGAGAGAGAGAGAGAGAGGAGTAGTAAAGTTTACTAGAGTTGCCATGATATATATATATATATATTATATAAATATATATATATATATATATAATATATTATATATCAATATATATATATATATACTTATACTAATTCCTTTTAAAGTGGCTTTAATCCCTTCTCAGGGGTAAACATCGGGGGGGGGGGGACTACAGGAATCGAACTTTAAGGCCGGCTATTTCAAGCCTGTCGCCAACAACGTGTTCGCAGCCGAGTTTTAAATCTTGCCCAGGAAGATAAAACTCCAACTGCTACGTGAAGGATTTGAACCAGCGTCTCTCGCATGAGAGTCGAGAATCAACCTCCTACGCCACGAGCGTTCTTTATATATGGTTATTATATATATATATTATATATATATATATATATATATATATATATATATTATATATATATCTTTATATATATATATATATTATATATATTACTATATATATATATATATAATATAATATATATAATATATATATAGTATATAATAATTATACTATATATATACTATATTTATATATATTTCTAAATTCTACAAATTAACATAAACAGTTCTTCAATTAAAACAAAGAAATTGGAAATCTTCTAAAACAGCATAGGCTCTACACATAAGCACTAATTCAGATGCACCTACCTGAAACCACCCAGCGAACACAAATTCTTTACGGATACGAACTCATCTACAACACCCTAATCCATAAAAAAATCATACACTTTTAACCCTTATGCACAGTTCACTCCGCCATCACAACCCTACTGCACTCACAAACATCACTGATGACAACAACACCAAAACCCATTCTTTCAACAAATTGATCAAAAAAGCTACACTACTAACTAACTTTGGTACATTCATTTTCACACCCATTCACACACAGCCACCAATCTACACACTCGCAAACTTCCAAACCTCATAATGGAGGATGAGATTTCAACGCCCATCACCAACCCCAACAGGTAAAAGACAAAGCCAGTATTGAGGAATCAAATAATATCAAATTTTAGATCCACCAAACATCCTAACAATAAAAAATTTCCACACTCAGAATTCCACCACAAACACATCTCCAGACCTAACATTATGCTCCGCAAATCTTCATACAAAACTCCAATGGCAATCACAAGCTGAACTAAATTCGACACTTCCCAATAATATTAAATATAAAATATAGGAAAAAAGCACTTCAGAAAAACATACAAACTACAAAAAAAGCAGGGCTGGACAAAATACTTAGAAAAATAGACAACAACATACAACCTATAAATATCACTAACACCACAACACTAAATATAGCTATCCAAAATTTCACGCCAGTAATTCAAAAATCGTAAACCAAAAACATTCCCGGGGAATACTAAAAAATATAACTAATAAATGTTTACTAAACCTGATTAAAGCAACGCAATTTACTAAAAATAAAAAACAGCACAAAACTGAACACAAATAATAATCTAAACACTTCAAATAACAACATAACAAAGCACACTCTAAACAACTTTCAAACATTCCTAACAAAAAAACTACAAAACACAAATATTAACGGAATGTGGAACACTTTTAAAATATTGAATACCGCAAAAAAACTACCATACTCCTCCTAAACACGAATCCATCAAAAACCTAAACTTTCAACACCCGCAAACAACAAAACAACACACAAACATCTTCGCTACAAAACCACGACACAAACAATAGAAATGAACACCAACTGACATGAAACATCATAAAGACATTAAAAACTCACCAGAAACGCGGACCTGAAGGCATCTCAAGCAAACACCTCAAACACTTGGGAAACAGCGCACTGACCCATCCTGCACACACACACATGCAACAGTTCCATTAAAATTTAATTTTATTCCTTTAATCTGGAAAAGAGCAATTATCATCCCAAAGCTAAAACCCCTTAAACCCCCCCTCTTCCTACTGTCCAATTATACTATCCCACTCTGTATACAACTACTAGAAAAGCTCATATTGAACAAAATAAAACCACACATCCAAACAAAAGTTTCCAACATGGGTGCAACCAAACACTCAACACAACGCTTCACAAAAACTTCATACATACCAATAATAGAACTGCTTAAATCTCAGCTCCCACACACACTAAAACTTACTAATAGCATATAGTATATAATACTACTAATTATATATATATATATATATATATATATATATATATATATATATATAATATAACCATAATATATCATATATTTATATATATCTATATATACAATATTTTGTTACGAGTATTTTGCTTTAACTAGTGTGTGTGTGTGTGCTGATGTCTCTTGGGTGTGTGTGTTGTGTGATGTGTGCTGGATGTGTGTGTGGTGTGTGTGTGTTGTTGATTTGTTGTTGTGTATGTTTGTAATGCATTTAATGCGAGATGTTATATTGATTATTAGATGCTTTTGTCCTATTGCTTTTCTGACATTTTATGCTCCCCTTTTGCATACTTAATCCAAGAGAAATTTTCAAAATAAGAACGATAATCAAAATTAGTTCTTGAACGGTTACCTACATCGTGCTACGTATCACATAAAATTGGTAACATTGAAATTTTCGGCCTACTGCCTTCAAAATATCACATTCTGTTATCTCCCATTTACTCGTACTTCAGTTAATTTGATAAATATTTTAACATCTATGAAAAGCAAGTTCTGACACTACTCCTCTCGCTCAATTTAGCGATCGAAAAACACAAGCTTAACGGACATACTATAACCTCTGAGAATAACCGCTCTAAGCAATAACACTCTCAGCCTATCCTATACCGAATACAGTCAACACAATGCATATTTTAATTCGCATTCTTCACAAAACTCCATTCGATTTGTGGTAAAGGGTATGCAAAGACATATGACGAATGCGGATCCACAAGAGAAAATTATTCCATAACCTGAGAGGACTCCACACACCCTTCTCTTGATTCCATTCATCAATATTAACAAAGCTTATTAATAATAATATAATAATAAATAATAATAAATACAATAATAATAAAATAAATAATATATAATAAATAATATAATAAATAATAATAATATAAAACTTCATCATCAATATAGCGCATTTACTTGGTACAGATTTTGAAATCGAGATTTAACAACTACCCGAGGAAAGAGGTTTTGCGAGGTGGTTGAGCCTAGTTAATTGCGAAAGATCTAGGTTGAGTCCGAGGCGATGACTTCCTTTCTCTATCTTATCCTCATCCACTCTCTCTCTATCTCGTATATATTATATATTTATATATATACATATATAATATATTATAATAATATATATATACTAATCATATATATATATTATTTATATTATAATAATATATATAATATATATATATATATATATATATATTATGTTTTGTTCATTTGGTTATGCTTTTGAAAATAACCTGTTTAACTTACTACTTAACCACTAACTAACTATCGAACAAAATCATATATAGGTATATATATATTATATGATATATTTATAAATATATCACTCAATATAATATATACTATCACAATACTATATCATATACTTATATATATATTTCACATCACTATTATAATGTTTCTTTGTACTACATCCACTATATAATACGAAAGAGAGAGAAGAGAGAGAGAGAGAAGAAGAGAGAGTAAAGAGAGTCAACTGCTCGACTCAACAATTAGGAACACATTAGCCATCCAACACACATTCGCCAACACTACCATCCCACTACCCTTCCGCCGTAGCTACCAATCAAATTACAAATATGCCTAACAATAATAACACCTACCTACTACCATATCACTAACTATACCTCACCCTACCTACCAACCTACCTAAAATACCATCAACTATCAATAATAAAAACACTAATCAATCAAAGTATAACTAATAAATAATACAACTAATAATAATAATAATAATAATAACTTAAATATAATCAATCAATACATCCATCATACTAAACATAAATAATCAATAATAATAGATCTTTCAGTGTCTTTTCTTGACTGTTAAATCTCCTACTCTCTTCCATAGAAAATCTTTCTGCAAAATTCCTACCAAAAACTTCTCTCAGCTGAATCTCCCACCCCAATCCCACCCACCTACTTCCCCCCATTCTGAGTTCCACCCCGCCCTCACCTATACCTCACCCCATTCCTCCTACCCACCTCCCCCCCCCACACCAACACCCCACCCCACAAACACACACACCAACCATACAACATTAAAAAAAAGACCAAGATAGAAATCCCTAGTAAGAAGGATAAAAAATTAGGATAAAGTTATGAAATTGCATAATAAAAGATGTTTCTGGACAGGTTATTACTCTTTTACCCAATGCTCCCATAACAAAAAAAAAAGAGTCAACAACATTTTGTATTAAAGAACATGATCTATCGAACTGAGCTTCACCCTAGGGATCGCCGCTCACTCTAAAAAACATCGCATAACATACGTATTAATCGATATTTAAAAAAATATTCTATCGGCTTGAATATTATGCCAGAAACATACCTATACGAATTCGAACATATATCGATATTCTCGATACTTTTATAATCCGATTATATTATGATATATTAATAATCAATTTATAATATATATATATATCTCATTATATCATCACCCTACTATACTTCTTACTATCACCTATATATATATCCACATAATATAATAATAATATATATATAACTATATTCATACTTATATCCTCCGATTAGGCGAACGCCACCATCCAGTACCAACGATAGCTTAATTGAATATTCCTTTATCAAATAAAAGCAACTTTCTACTTCAAGGTAAAAGTACAAAATAAAATTAAATCTCATAACTATTCATTCCCAAATTTTGAAGTTTTAGAAGGGATGTACGATGTTTTTTATTTTACAACGGCAGAATGATGTTTGTTACAGATTAACTTTGCGTTCTCAAACAATGGCCCAGTTTGTTAGTATTTAAGTATTACGTTTTTAATATAACTAATATATATATAATATTATTATATATACTATACATATCTATATATATATATATATAATAATTCATTATATTACTAATAATATCCATAACTCAATTATCATACTATATATATATTATTATATTATACTACCATATTATATATATATATTATATACTAATATATTATTATCTATAATATATATATATAATATTATATATATATTTTTCATTATATATTTCATTATATTATACTATATATATATTATATATATAATCATATATTATATATACTTATATATATATATATATGATATTATATTTATATAAGAATTTTCATACATATTATTCAAAATTTACTAATTAAATATCTATTTATATAGTCTCCGTTCCGTGTGGCGATTAAGTAATTTGTCCATATAATCTATATATATATATATACTATATATATTATAATATTATATATAGTATTATATATTATATATATAATATATTATATATTATATATATTATATATATTATTATATATATTAGAGGAGAGAGAGAGAGAGAGAGAGGAGAGAGAGAGAGAAGGTTTAATTTCATAAATAAAGCAGACGTATGTACAGAAAAAAAGTGGTAGAAATGGAAAAAGGACCTTCACTCTTCAGGCCAACTTTCAAGTCTCCAACTCCAAGAGGTTGAAAAGACTGGAGTTGTGCTAGAAAGCGTTGATGTTGGAATCTTGAGAACTGGCGTGTCGCCGTCCTCTTCTGCACTTTCATGTGGGAGTGAATACATTAACTAAGAAAAATCGCGCTCTCTCACTAGCACATTAAACATACACTCATAAAAATAACGCTTTTTACCGTATTAAAATTGAAAAATAGCTATTAAGTTACTATATAGAAGCTAAGGAATCTTCAACATAAATCACCATTATATTTAGTGAAATCCAAATCCCAATTGTATTCTCCATAACCAACGGAAAAATATCAATTATAACATCTGGATGGTAGACAACTGATACTTGGAGGACTCTGGAAGTCTGAAACTGGAATAAATATAAAGGCAATTAAAATGAAATGAATTTTCCGACTTTCGAACTGGATGCCCGACGACTTATCATAAGAAAATCTTTAGTGGATGTACCCCAAATACTAACTTTTAGTAATGGCTATTATAAAATCGTTAATCTAGTTAATTACATATTTAAGCAAACAATCGTAATCGCCAGTAGATTATTAAACTTGTCGGTATGTATGTTAACTGTAAACCAGCTCACAGGAGTCCTGTTCCGGTTATTAGATTTCTGCAAGGATTATCTTCGTCCACACTGACACTGAACACACCCTCCACACGAAGCTACAGATAATCAAGGATCGGCTCGGTCTCGAGTGGCCACTGCAAGTCTTGCCCACTGAATAACTCGAATCTCGAATCCTAGACTGCAATACCCTCAGAAGAACAATTTGACTATGTGCTACATGGCTGCCAATGTCGATCCCCCCCCTCATCCCTATCTTTTGGTTCCCGAAAAGACGAAAACTCTAAAACCCCAATTTTTCGGATTATTTTATTACACGACATTGGGGGACGGCCGAAGAACGAAATATAGGAAAAAAGAGAGTTTCATAATTTCAGGGTGTCGGGAGAGGGGGAATAAGATTTTATTTCTTTTCCGGCTTTAAAAAATTTTTTTTTGAAAAGAATATCGGAATTCGATATTAGGAAAAATATCGAAATATCAGTCCATATATCCCACATTTAGTCTTTTAAGGTCCATATATCTCACATATTGGTTTTTAAGGTCCACATATCCCACATATAGGCTTTTAAAGTCCATATATCCCATATATTGGGTTTTAAGGTCCATATATCTCACATATAGGCTTTAAGGTCCATATATCCCACATATAGGCTTTTAAGGTTATTAATAATATATCCCACATATAGGCTTTTAAGGTCTATATATTCATATATAGGCTTTTAAGGCCCATATATCCCACATATAGGCTTTTAAGGTCCGTATATTCCACATATAGGCTTTTAAAGTCCATATATCCCAAAGTGTCTATATACACCACTATATTGTTTTTACCTTCCCTCCCATAATTTCTTTGACTGGGGCAAAAAAAATATCAAAAGACTAAGGGACACACTGTCCCAATGGGGTGGGGCCCTATTGAGACAGTGGGTCCCTTTAAAAATCTATAAAAGATGTATTAAGTATGTGAACAAATTAATATATTTCTGAGGAGATTACCTTAATATGGGAAGGATCTCTGATTCGTGGAGATTATCTTGATATTTGAAATATCTCTGATTCGTATCGTCATAGGAATCCACAAAGCATAATAGATTGATAATTATCTCCTGAGTCACTCACTTTATTACTGAATTATGCCTTAAAAAAATTAATAGTAATTTAAAAATTAATAATGTTATAATAAAAGTAACTATAAAAATTGTACATTAATATAATTTTTTTGTTATCTAATGCTCTTTAATATATAATATATATATATATATAATTATAATATAATATAATATAATATACCTTGCAAGCTCTGGGGACTAGCCCATATCTATCATCACAGTTCTCATAATATATTACTTCTCTCACTATATATCTCTCTCTCTATATCTATTAATCTTATCTCATATTCTCTCTTCTTAATTATCTTATCTTCATTCTCATCTTTCATTACTCTATTATACTTCATCTATCTCATATCTCTATCTTCATATCTATCTGTCAAGTCTCTATATTTTCCTCCTTAATCTCTTTCATCTCTATCTCTTACATAATGCTCTCATAATATCTATTATCAAGTTTATTTACTACTATTATTCTAGGATCATTAATTACTTCATATATAATAATATAATATATATATAAATTATATCATATTACATATAATATATATAATATATTCTCATATTTCTACTTCTCTACTCTCACTCTTCATATTCTTCATACATGATACATCTCTACGTTTCAATATATTAATTCTAAGTCATAAAAGTATTGCAAAATAATGTTAATCCTCTTCTCCCCTGAGTCCAGGTATTTTAATTGATTTGTTTGTAAAACATATTTATAGACCATTAAAAACAGAGACCTGTCAATCATTCGCCGAGCTATCTAGAATTCCTTTATTTGTGAGTCAAAAATCTTATATATTTATAGTTAAAGAATATTTTATTATTAATTATTTATATATATTATTTTTTAATTATATTTAATTATTATTATATATTTTATTATATTTATATATTATATTTATTATTATTATTATATAGTCATATTAAATTAATTTATAATTATTTATATTATTATTATAATAATTATTAATATATTATTATTAATATTTTTAATTTATTATATTATTTATTATATTGATTTAATAAATTATTATTAATATTACTGGTAGTAGTGGTATTTATTTTATACTATATTTTAAACTATATTATATAGAATAGTGAAAAATATGCATTCGTTGAATGATTTTTTAGAAGTCCATGATAATTCTATATAGGCATATAAGGTATAAAAGCAAAGGAATACTATATATCAGTAGAAGTGCTCACTTTGGGTACCTTTACGAGCAAGATATGTGGAATAGATTCTTTAGCAATTTTCAAGACATCACAAAGGTAGAATGAATTAGAATATAATAGCGAGAAAAGGTAATTTAATAGAATAGCTTGCACGGATTCCCTTCGGGTACTAATCATAATAGATAAATTTGGTCTTGTTTAAATCATTTCCTCAATATACTACTTAAATTTAACTTCCTTAAATTTTTTATCACCAGGATCTTTGTGCTAAATATACTTATATTTAATTAAAATTTCATAAAATTATTTATAAAAAAACAAAGACATAAGCGAATTTAGTCTTACTGTAATTTATAATAATTTAAACGTTACATTTTGATGAAATAAAACATCTAATACCAATATTTATTGAGATTGGATAAGTGGGCGATATGTCACATTTTGCTTTGTTTGTATGTTTTATTCATACGCTAAATTATGTTTATCCTGCGAAGTTGGTGTACTATGACAAAACTTTATTATATCTCTGTGATCAAAAGACTAAAAAGCCTCCATCAGGCACTGCTATAAAAAACCGCAAATAAACGCTTGTAAAGTAAATTACTTCAAAAATGAATCCCTAGAATGGATGTTTTGGGGATTATAATTTGGTTGGTGTTGTGTGTTACAGTCGGAGTTTGGATAAATTCATGTTGAGTTGTTAGAGTATTGGGTTGCTTTAGTCTCGCTACGTATGTGAGATAAGGTTGGTGTGCACGCGAGTCATATGTAGTATTTAATCATGATGGTGAAGATATAAGTTGAGATCGAGTGTTTGTGTTGCTATACCTCTTGGGTGCGTTGGTGGGGTCTAAAGATGTTGGCGTATCGATGAGATAAACGAGAGATTGTGGGGTCTTGTGCAAAATCCTATTTATTCGACTATCAAAGTTTATAGTATTCTCTCAATTAATTAGAATAGCAGATGGATTCTATGCATATAGATATCTGATATATTTCGAGTAATACATAGAACATTAATATTAACTATTTGATGAATTTCTTCTTTACCAAAATTTTGAAATTTTACATTATCGAAGCTTCTCCGAAAAATTATATATATATATGAAAGTTGTGAATATGCAAAGAATATGTAAATTGTATTAATGTCTCTCAAAAGACAACATTATAAGTTCGTCTTATTCTGATGCAATACTATGGTAAAAAACCACAATTTTAACATTGCATTGTATGCGAAGAGTAAATATCTTGTTTATAACCATACAATATTCCTAGGCTCTGAATTTATGCATTATTCTTTGTTGCTTATTTAATTCATCCAATTAACTCACTCTCTATGATTTAAGGATTGCCCTTAACGTGTGAGTTCAGATCTAATGTACGGATGACGGGTTTTGTTAGAAGATCATCTAGAACAGAATAGAAATCATGTACGATTATTAGCAAGTCTGTACATCAGTAAATAACCTTATTCACTATCTCAAAAAAAAAAACAAAAATCAGGAACAGCAAAAAATCTCATTTATAGATTAATTTTCATACATTTATATATTTTAAAAAAAATATAATCCTTTTCTTAAAAGATTTTTTTATAGACAATAATAATTTAAACTATATATATATAAAGATGTCAAAATAGATATACCATATTAATTAATATTAAAAATTATTATTAATTTAATAATATATTTCTTTGTTATATTTATACCAAATATTAAAATTACTACTACAACAATATTATGGTATTAAAACTAATATGCTTATGTTTCTTGGATATTCACGTTCTGTAACACACCTGTGGCCTTCTCAGGCTTGGTACACGTATCTTCGAGCTGTCGAGAGAGCTCAGAGAGGTAGGAGCTGAGTGTGAGAGTGTCTGTGGCTAGTTGAAAATACCATTTAGTTTATTAATACAACAAATATATCGAAATTCGCAAACTATATATAAGATTCAAAAAAAAAATTAAAACACAGGATATTTTTTTATTGTTAACCTTACATTTTCTTTGGTTTTTCAGTGTTTTGAATTCTTTGTAATTTGATTCTATAATTTTTGTAAAGTTAGTAGATAATAATACAATATATATAAAATATAGCAAATTCCGGAAAAAAATGGGCTCCAAACAGATAATGATGAGACTAAATAATATATATTGTACTATAATTATACTTAATATATATTTATTTGTAGTCTTAATACTTACAATATAGTTATAATTGTTATTGTATAATTATAATTTAATTTATAATTATAGAAAAAGCTTATATATTTAATTTATCATATTATTTAAAACAGTATATGGTAAATAGTAAAACCATATATGATTTTTGTACTGCAAATTCAGAATCAACAACGGTCCAATTTACTCATTCTTTCGAGATTATATTTTGCAGAATGATTCGAGCATATTTGTAATCCACGGTGATGATAAGCGTTTGTCACTCATATACATCAGGGAGTGATTAAATAATTATATATATTTTTTGTGTCCGTAGTCTTTTTCACTGGGGCATTTTTTTTTTCTCTTATACTATATATATATACACCAATTTTCACAAAACGATAAGAAAATTTTTTCTAAAATGCGGCCTGCATTAAGTATGGCTTTGGCCAAAAAGTAGAACTTGGGTATTCGATTTAATAGAATTGTTAACCATACAGCTAAGCATTCGACGATCCTACGAGTCAGCACACGAAACACGAGTGGACGGCGACTGGTCAAACCTCATCTGAGACTCTGCGATAATATCCAATCGATAACTAATATATCCTCATATTAGTTCAAAATTGTAGTAATAAGTAGTATAATATATATATATATATACATTATATATAGTCTACTATAATTATATATATATATACTATGACTAGCCTCATCACCAAACGCCGACATCTCTTATAGTAGATATTTATATTATGATTAGTAAGGTAGCGATTCCTCAAACAACGTTATATATATATATTAGTGAGGGTTTTTTATACTGAGTAAGTTGCATATATATAATATATAGTAATGACATATATATATATATACTATACATCCTACATATATATAATATTATAAGTATTACTTAATGATATAAAAGTATTCTATTATAATTAACTCACTCTTTATATAGCTATGTTTATGGTCTGTAGTGTATAATATACTGCACACTACCTGAATTATGATACCTGATTTTCAATGAGAATAAATGGCTTTTTAGTAAGTATATATAACTATAATACTTACTACTTGGAGTTTTTGTTATTAGTGTGGTAGATAGTCGATCGTAGAGGTGATAAATGAAACACGCTAGAAAAGAGATGATTCATTAAACGATAAAAGTAAAAATCAGATAGGAAGATTTGTAGAAACATTATAATATTAAACGATAATGAGATCGAAAAACTCAGAAAAGAGATACTTGGTGGTTTGCCGAAAGCGTTGATGACGATCATGTTTTATTTTAACTGGAGAGGTAAACCTTTTTTTTATTTTAGAAACTCGAATCTTTGGAGACAAGAAAGATGGGATCGAAATATTAATTCAAAAAATCATTAAAAAGAATCGAAAGACTGATAATACATTTTCAAAAGGTGCTTTGAAACAAGTTTCTTTGTTGCCACTCTTTCTTCTTTATCTCTTCTTCTTTCTTTCTTCTTTTCTCTCTTCTTCTTTCATCTTCTTCTTCTTGCTTTCTTCTCCTCTTCTCTTCTCTCTCTTCTTCGTCTTCTTTTTAAATGAATTAATTAATGACTGAAGAATAAATGTGGTAAACTCTCCCTTCTTGTATGTTATTCTTTTAATTTGTTTTCTATGACTGTATTTGTTTTCGTCTGAAAGAATTTTCGACCTTAAGTAAACTGTGCTCCTCAAAATACATTTTCAGTCCACTATCTGTGAATATGAGGCTGGGTAACCTCTGCTTGGCAACTCTTTGGATTTAACCAATCTATATTTACATTACGAAATACTGTATATACACAAAAGGAGATACAGCACACATTATTTTGAGATGTTTGTACTTATAAATACTCTACATTCTTAGCAAAATCACATGAGAAAGAGCACTTTGTTTTTTGTCCGGTTTTGTTTCTCTTTTGTGCATCCCAGATCTCATAGCTTTTGGTAGAATGCTAGAAAAGCATATATCAAGCAAACTATTTCAGCCAGACGTCATGCATAGATAATAATGTTCGTGTTTAAAGGATTGAAAACTACATTTTTCTTAATATGTGTCATATAATATCATCGTAGAATACTATCTTAAGATATAAAAATAAGTAAATTATAAAAAAAAATACATCTACTCTTTCTTTTCGCTTTTTGCGCAACGAGTCTCTTTCGCACGAGTCCTATTATTCTCGCTTGTCTCATATATATTACCAATATTTTATTTTTGATTGATATTTAACTAATAATTATATAGCAGTACTATATTTATTTGTTTATTAATATTATTATATATTATATAATATATATATAGTCCTATTATATCATATCATCTATACATTACATCTTTCAGCCAGTCTATTTAACTACTAAAGCAACCACTCAATTAATATTATATTATATAACATTACAGTGGAGCAAAACCCATATTAAGTCATTATATCTAACTAATATTATAGTATTCTCCTAGGTCATCTTCTTAATCAATATAGCGTAAAGATTTTGTTCTTTAAATGCCAGCATCATACAGTATAGTAGTCCTAGAGAACCCGTGCGGTCACCTACCACTGTAAAATCAGGACAACATTATCACAGATACTTGTGGAAAAATGCAAAGCTCGACATATCTATATAGGATGAGGCATTTCATAACAAGTGTAGGGTGTGTCTCTTTTCGTTTTTTCCTCTATAATATCTCTCTTACGTACGAAGTAAGGTGGCTTTTCATGTCTTTTTCAACTAAAGGAAGTACGCTTAATGGTAAAAGAAAATGTTTGTGCAAGGATCGGGTTAGTCCCTCTTCGGTCCTTTTCGCTGGATAGAACGCGGGTGGAATAATCTTCCCCTCTGCGGGGATGGCTCTCTTAAGACCCCCCGCCTGCTTTTTGGTCTTGGTTGTTCTATCGAGGGTGGTGGTGTTGCTTCCGTCATCCCTCAGCTGTACATGCTCTAAACTTGCCCCACCTCCTGTCACCCGTCGCGCGCTCGTAGCCTCACTACAATATGGTGAAAATTATTATTTTTAATTCTTTTTTTTATTATTTTTGCGTATATAATTTTTCTTCATAATTTTTTTAGGGGCCGAGCTGTCTCGGAGGGACTGTGGGGGTGATATGTTTCTCTAACCCTTCCGGAGTGTGGATGGTCGGAGGAACCTTCGCGTACTACCTATAATTACCAAGAGCGGGCGGTTCGGGTCCATATCCCGGAGGGATATGTCCTCCGTTCGTTCTAACGGAGGCCGAAGACCCGCTACTCTTGCCTCTATATCCTTTTGCTGTGTTATTTACTCACTCAGTGTTATTTCCTCTTTATAGTAAAAAATAATAATAAAATTTACTTCCACATACATCACACATAAAAAATAAACTAAGTTAAAATACCTATCTCTAGCACACTTTTGGCTGTTTAAACTAATACTTAATTTGTTACTCACATTGCTCTACGGACCTGCGTTCTCTCTTAGCTACCATATACCTCTGAATCTGCGCTATTAAAAACTTCGTAATCCACTATATATAATGCACTATCATTTTCACTGTTTATTTCACTCTCCTTAACATCTACTTATATTATATATATTATTCTTATTATTTTCTTATTTCTTAATTTACTTATTCTTCTATTTACTTATATATATATTTACTTTCTTATATACTCACTTTCTTATTTATATATTCTTTTTATTCTTCTTCTCTTAATTTATACTTATTTATTTTATATATATATTTATACTCATTATTATATATATTTTCTATTATTTTAAATTATATTATTCATATTATCATTTTCATTTTATTTTATATAATGTAATTGATAACTGTATATATATATCTATAAATACTATATTACATAGGTACCTGAACTGCTTTAATTTTTCTAACTTGAGGGCGATAGCGTATCCTCTAATACTTATATATATAGTATTATTATTTATTACTCATTATCACACGATCTCATATTATTACTTACTACTTATTACTTATTATTTATTTTCCACCTCGCATCATAAACTATAGTGATCCTCTATGTAATTATTAGTTATTAGCGATTATTCGTACATCACGTCGACTTACTTTATCCTTATTCATATCTAACTAAATATATTACTTATATATATATTATATCTCTATATATCATTATTATATATAATATATATATCTTATTTATATTATTATCTTAATATTATATATACTATAATATATATTCTTATTATATATATATATCATAATTCCATAAAAGCCTCATTACTCTATTATATATATTCTTTACTATATATTATCTATAATATATATATATAAACTAAATTTAATATTAAATTACATATTGGAAAATAAAATCAATTTTGCATCTCCAAAATAAAAATAAAAGTAGTACTTTTTATAGCAATGAATTGTTAGTCCCCTATCCTAAAGCCCTTAATTGTAGGCAAGTCAATAGAATCTTAAATTATTTTGAGGAGTATGGTTTACTTAGTTTTAATATAAATGATTTTCTTATTTTGTTGTCAGCATATATTAGGCTCGAAATTAATTATTGATATATGTATTAATTATCTAATGTGACAATTGATTAGACTCTATTCTATTCTATTATTCATTCAACTTATTCAATTCTAATTATTTATTATGATCTATTCTATTCATTATTATTATTATTGTATTATTATATTTGTATAGGAGATCACTGTCCACATCATATTATTATTAAGATCATTATTATTATTATTATTTGTAGAGTGTATTATTTCTATTATTAATTATTATATTATTATTATCATTACTCTATTATTTTATTATTGTTATGTAGTTAATTATTATTGCAGTTATTGTATATATTATATTGTATCTATCTAATTTCTTCAAACAAAAGTTCTACCTTTTAAAACTCTTCGAAGGCACCTTACATAATTTTTTAATCTCTCTTATATCACTCTCTATTTTATACACCTGTCTTTCCTCGGCGAAAACACATGATAAACTTAAGGAATTGAATTCAAAAAAAAAAAAACAGAATTAAAAAAACTGTGTCCTGGAAGCATCATTGTCGCTTAGCGTACCTACACTAATTTAAGGCCATTATATTGACATCATTACAAGTGGCCCAAAATTGTATTTACTAGGGTTATTGAACTCCCCATTTTCTCATCACTTTAACAGCTTTCTGTTATATAATACGCTTTTCTTCGTCTTTGAACGACAGTCCTCACCTGCTTGCAAGACAAATTCTCGAGTTTGCGCTCTATTTTTGCGAATGCCATCTTTTAAACGATTAGGGTTACGTCCAATTACCTGTGTTTACAAACTCCAATCGTACAGTATGTCATGTCTTCTATAAGATGTTAATTGGGACGACAGTTTCGTCTTTAATTTATATAACTACTCTCATGAATCTTATCGCATCAAAGGAGGAAATCAAAGGAAGAGGGAGTCTAGAATGGAGAGAGAAGGTCTTACCCCCACATATAAACTGTTTGAGAAT
>JABUQX010050378.1:5000-12500 GCA_015478945.1 Trachelipus rathkii
TGAATGTTGGTTTCCTATAAACGCTTGTGTGAAATTTGTTGTTTTCCTTATATATTTTAATATCAAGAAATGCCAAGGAGTCTCCTTCTTCAATATCCACTGTGAAATTAATATTTTGGTGTTTTGAATTAATATATTGTAAAAACAAATCAATTTCGTGTCTGGATTTAAAAAGTAAAAAGGAGTCATCTACATATCTTCTATAGAAAACCGGTTTAAATTCCTCCGGGCATTCATTAATCCAAAAAGATTCAAAATAGCACATGAAAATGTTACTTAGAGTAGGCCCCAAAGGACTACCCATAGCAACACCATCAACTTGCTTATAAAATTTTCCATCAAATAAAAATATTATATCTTTTGTTGCTATGTATAATAACTCCTATATATATATATATATATATATATATATATAGATAGGGTTATTTCAACCTAAATATAAATATATAATTATAATATATATAAATATATATATATTATAGTAGAGTATATAATATATATATATATATATATATACTATATAGGAATATATATAATTATATATAGTACTAATAACTTCCCCCCCCACCCCCCCCCCCAATAAAAGCGGTGGGGTTACGGGTTTCAACCTATATATTTATCATATAATAATATATATATATATAGATACTATATATATATATATATATATATTATATATATAATTAATTATATATATATATATTAATTATATAATATAATATACTATATATATTATTATATAGTATATATATATATAATATATAATTTATATATTATAGAGTATATAATATATATATATATATTATTAGTTATATAGAGTGTAAGGAACAGTGAACTGCATGACGACTGCTTTTTGACCTTTTTTTGGACCCGCGACTTTGACCTTTTTGGCCTGGAACCTTTTTTTGGCCGCAAAATTTTACATGACCTTGACCTTTTTTGGCCTTCACCTTTTTTTGGCCTTTGACTTTTTCGACCAACCGCCTTTCGTCTTCATGGGTCTTTTTTGCCCACGTAATTTTTTTGGCAACCCTAATTTTTTTGGCAACCCCTAATTTTTTTCGGCCAACCTTAATTTTTGCTAACCCCTTCGAAGAAGGGTTGCGCCAAACGGTTGCGCAAGCAACCGTTGTATACGTACCCCACCCTAATTTTTCGACCAAACCTTTTGGTCTTCTATGGGTCATTTTTTGCCCACGTAATTTTTGGCCACCCTTTAGGGCTTAGCCCTTTTTGATGTCTTTACCTTTTTTGTCCCTTGACCTTTTCTCCAAAGCCTGCCAAAGATACCATGGGGTCAATTTTGGCCCACGGTAAATTTTTTGTCTCCTTGCCTTTAGGACTTAACCCCTCATTTTTTTGATGTCTTACACCTTGTTTGCACCATAATAATTCTCGGCCTTGGACCTTGCCAGATACGTACCCCACCCTAAAATTTTTTTACCGGCCAAACATATTCATTTGTCTTCCCATGTGGTCGATTTTTTTTGCCCACGGAATTTTGGCACACCCTTATTAAGGGGCTTAGCCTTTTTTGGATGTCTTTATACCTTTTTTGTCCTTGACCTTTTTCTCCCCTAAGCTTGCCAGATACCATGGTCAAGTTTTGGCCGCACGTAATTTTTTTGTCCTCTTTTTAGGACTTAACCCTTTTTTTGTGTCTTAACACTTGTTTGAACCATGATATTTCGGCCTGACCTTGCCAGATACCATGGTCAATTTTGGCCAACGCTAAATTTTTTGCCCACTCGTGTCCCACCCGTCACATATTTCGGTCACATCTATACACGCGCGAGCGCACAACACACACACCACACACACACACACACACACACACACACACACCACACACACACACACACACACACACTTATACATACATTCAACGTTCTGACACTTACACTCAAACCCATAGATACTTTTCATTACAAATTTAACAACTTTATACCACCGTACAAACACACGACCATCCTTTTGGTCTTCCATGGGTCAATTTTGACCCACCCTAATTTTTGGCCATCCCTAATTTTTCGGCAGACCTAATTGTTTCCACCAACCCCTTTTGGTCTTCCAGGGTGCCAATTTTGCAGAAACCCAAATTTTCGGTCACCCTTTTGTTATTCTACGGTACAATTTTGATGCCTCAGCTTTTGATGCTCAGCTTTGATGCTCAACTTTTGATGCCATCAACCTTTAATGCCCAGTTTGATGGCCTCACTTTTGTTGATGCTCACTTGATGGCTCAACTTTATGGCTCAACTTTGATTGGTGTCATCTTTGATGTACCTAATATTGTTTGTTTTTTTTCAGCTTTGATGCACTCAGAAATTTATTGATGTTCAACTTTGATGGTTTCCCGAATCACCGTAATGAAGTTATCTAGTGATGTCTATAAGTGTTCTATGAGTATTAGATTAGTGCCAGGTGAGTGCCAAGTGAGTTGCCAAATGAGTGCCAAATGAGTGGCCCAAGTGAGTTGCCAATGAGTGCCAAGAGAGTGCCACATAGTGCCAATGAGTGCCACATTGTGCCAACTGAGTGCCACTTTTTCAAGCCTTTTCTAGCCTCCCCTGAGCCCTAGAATAGCCCTAATATGGGTGTCTAACCCTAGGTAATTAAGGTATGAGGAATCGATTTGTGTATATTACAATCTGCTAAAATGCTTCCTACTATGAGTTTGTATACTATTACACTTATAAGCACTTACACTCGCCATAGACACTACACTAGCCCCTATACACTTACACTCACACGCACAGGTACACTTACACTTACACTCACACACTCGAAGCTCAATTTTGTTGTCTCATCTTTGATGACTCATCTTTAATGAAGTCATCTTTGATACCACCTTATATTGATGATTCATCTTTGATGACTCATCTTTGTTACCTCAGCTCATAAGCTGATCACCAGGCCGCAGCATGATCCCACCGCGTGAAGAGGCAGCCAACCACGCACCCGCAGGTGCGACCGTCGCGTTCCCGCCCGCCGCGTGCGACCGCCAGGCGTCATATTTTCCGCGTACGCAGCCCGCCGCGTGCGCCCGCCAGGCGCATATTCCGCAGCGTGGCGATGAATCGTAGTTATATAGCATATACTATATATATATATATATATTATATATATATATATATTATAATATATATATATATAATATATATATAATATAGTAATAATATATATATATATATTATATTAAATATATCATATATATATTATATATATATATATATAATATATATATATAATATATATATATATATAAATTTCATTTTTTTTTATTTCATACTTAAACATTTATTATTAAAAACATTTTCGCGAACCTAAACTGTAACTCATTACAGACATCTTTTGATATTTTACTTAATGCTTTTTTAATTTATAAAATTTTTAAAAAATTTGTATTGTAAGAAGAAAAAAAACGCAGAGTGTTTTAATATGAATCAATGGGCGTTTTACTTCAGGGGGGCGCAAGGGGGTCAAAACCAATAACATTAGATCTACCTTAAAGCAGTAAATCAAGTAATCAATAGAGGTTGTTACCTAACAACTAAGGGATTAGTATGCTTTGTTTTACTGCTTTACTGCTTTAATTCATGTTTTACTGCTTTAACTCAATATGTTTTTACTGCTTTAACTCACATAATTTATTAAAATTACATACCTTAAAGCAGTAAATCAGTAAAATCAAACAAGATTTGTTACATAGCAACAAGGGGTTTAGTAATGCTTTTTGTTTTCCTGCTTTACTGCTTTAACTCATGTTTTATACTGCTTTAACTCATATGTTTTACTGCTTTAACTCACAATATTTATTAAAATTACAATACCTTAAAGAGTAATCAAGTATCAATAGAGGTGTTTACATAGCAACAAGGGGTTAGTAAATGCTTTTGTTTACTGCTTTACTGCTGCTTAAACTCATGTTTTACTGCTTAACTCATGTTTTAACTGCTTTAACTCAAATGTTTTACTGCTTTAACTCATGTTTTACTGCTTTTAACTCATATGTTTTACTGGCTTTAACTCATATATTTATTTACATTACATACCTTAAAGCAGTAAATCAGTAAATCAAATAGCCGTGTGACCTAACACCAAGGAGGGATTAGTATGCTTTTGTTTTTTACTGCTTTACTGCTTTTACTTGTGTTTTATTGCTTTAACTCATGTTTTACTGCTTTAACTCATATGTTTTACTGCTTAAACTCATATGTTTTACTGCTTTAACTCATATATTTATTAACATTATGTTTTTTATTTTGTTTTAATACTTTTTATTTATTTTATTATTATTTTTATTTATTTTTATTATTATTTTTATTATTTTTATTATTTTATTTTTATTATTATTATTATCTTTATTATTTATTTAATTCATGCCTATTGTTATTATTATTAGAAATTATTAGAACACACAACACACACACACACACACACACACACACACACACACTTACACTTATACACACATTCACTATGACACTTATACACACATTCACTATGACACTTACATTTACCCATAGACACTTACATTTACACTTAAACACACACACACACATACACGATTTACTTACCACTCACCGCAGGATTTTTACAAATCACGACGTTTACTTACATCACACACAGATTTCTTCACTCACACAGATTTAACTTACAACATCACACACAGATTTACTTACACACACAGATTTACTTACCACACCGATTTACTTACACTCACACACAGATTTACTTAACACACACACACACACACACACACACACACACGTACACTCACTTACACATATAACCGTATAATTTATTAAAATTTTATGTTTTAATTAAAACACGTACATCTATATTACTCATTCAAATATAACTAAAATTATTCCAAGTTTCTTAAACTTCTATAATAAATCAATCATTACTTTTGAACAAAGAATTTATTATTAACTGTTAATACTTTTTGTTTATAAATTTTATAACTATCAAGTTTTAAAATAACTTTTTACTAAAATTTTATGAAATTTTTATTAAAAACAATATATTTTTAAGTAGCCTTAAAGCCATAAAAATCAGTAAATTAGTAAAAGGTTCAGCCCCCAGCAACCCCTCTACACCAAGCTATGCCACGTTTTGGGTTCTATTGAATTACTGCTTTACATCATTTTAGCCATGTAATAAGTTATCAAAATAAGAAAATAAGTTTCTTCTCCTGCTAACACATAACAAGTATTTTATTAAAATCGTTTCTAAGTTTCTTATTTAAAAAATACAATCTTCACTTACATTTATATTTATTTCGCATCGAATGTTACTAAAAATATTTCAAAGTTTATTAATTCGGCTTTTCTTATTATTATTATTATTATTATTATTATTAATATTATTATTTATTAATTAATTATTATTTTATTATTATTTATTATTATTATTTATTATTATTAATTATATTAATTATTAATTTATTATCTATGTACATTGACAATCCATCAAGAGAAAACACAACAACACGCACTCCTTACAGATACGAAACTGAACTCTCTCTGTAAAAATGTGTTGAAATAACTACTTAGGCCTAAATTTAGGATAATCCTTTTTGTCAGCCCGGGGCGATTTAGGCCTAATCCCAGGTCAAAATATATTCAAACTGACCTTTTTCTGTAAAATGTGTTGCAATAACTACGTTTAGGCCTAAATTAAGGCCTAAATTTAGGATAGCCTTTTTTGTATCCCATGGTGCTGATTTAAGCCCTAATACCAGGTTCAAAGGTATCCAGTACTCGACATGAAGAATCATTTGTTATGTATTATATTTTTATAAATAATTTTCAAACTGAAACATGCTGGATCGGTTAGATCCTTTAAGCAGGGTAAAGAAGGAAATGTTTCCTTACTTGTGATTGGTCGGAGTAAATCCTTATCTCTATTTGACCTCGTATGTGATTGGTTGAGAATTATTTTATCGTCTTTTTGAAAATTAACTTTGTTCTTTAAACTTGTATTTGAGCAGGTGTGTTTATTATCTTTTAGACCCCACTCATTTTATTAAAATCATAGTCATTTTAGGCTGTTAAGCGGTGCACAAGTTATCTGATTTTTATTAAAAGTGTTTTTATTTTTACTAAGTGTATATCAAATAAATTTTATTAATAAATACTTACATTGAGGAATAATTATTAATTTCACTAGATAGATAATAATTAATTCACTAGATTTTATAGTAGATCCGTGAAGCATAAACGCAAGAAGCCCGCAAAGCGCGACCCGTGCGGAACCGACGCTGACCCGCCGGTGTCATAGTGAATGGTGTGTATAAGTGTCATAGTGAATGTGTGTATAAGCGGTGCTGCTGTGGTGTGTGTGTGTGTGTGTGTGTGTTGTGTGTTCTAAATAATAATAACAACAGGCATGAAGAACATAACACTAAATAAATAATAAAAATAAAATAAATAATAAAAATAGATAAAAATAATAATAAAAATAAATAAAAATATCTAAAATAAATAAAAGTATTAAAACAAAAATAAAAAACATAATTTTTAATAAATATATGAGTTAAAGCAGTAAAACATATAGTTAAAGCAGTAAAACATATGAGTTAAAGCAATAAAACATGAGTTAAAGCAGTAAAACAATGAGTTAAAGCAGTAAAGCAGTAAAACAAAAGCATACTAATCCTCCTTGGTGTTCAGGGTGTTATGTTTGGATATGATTTACTGATTTACTGCTTTTAAGGTATGTAAAGTTAATAAATATATGAGTTAAAAGCAGTAAAACATATGAGTTAAAGCAGTTAAAGCATTAAAGCAGTAAAACATATGAGTTAAAGCAGTAAACATGAGTTAAAGCAGTAAAACATGAGTTATAGCAGTAAAAAGTAAAACAAAAGCATACTAACCCCCTTGTCGCTATGTAACACTCTATTGGATTTACTGATTAAACTGCTTTAAGGTATTAATTTTAATAATATGTGAGTTAAAAGCGAGTAAAACATATGAGTTAAAGCAGTAAAAACATGAGTTAAAAGAGTAAAGCAGTAAAACAAAAGCATAATCAAATCCCTTAGGTGTTAGGTAACACCTCTATTGATTTACTGATTTACTGCTTTAAGGTATGTAATGTTTAATGTTTTTAATAAAATTTCGTACAGTTGTAGTAAAAATGAAATGTTTATATATATCAGACAACTCTGGTTTTTTTCTTCTAACATACAATTTTAAAAATTTTAATTAAAAGTATTAGAGTAAAATATAAAAGATGTCTGTAATGAGTAACAGTTTTAGGTTCGCGAAAATGTTTTTAATAAAAATGTTTAAGTATGAAATAAAATGAATGAAAAAAAAAAAAAAATATATATATATATATATATATATATATATATATATATATATATATAATATATATACTATATATATATATATATATATATATATATATATATATATATTATATATATATAATATATATATATATATATATATTATATATATATATAATTATATATAGGTAGTA
>JABUQX010050378.1:17500-34990 GCA_015478945.1 Trachelipus rathkii
TCTTTATATTCAAAATTACGTATTTGTATTTTTTGTTTCACCAACCCTTTTTTTTCTGTCCTTTTCCTTTCCCCCATCCTAGTCCTACCACCATTTCTTTTCTACTTCTTACTTCACTCTGCTTTCGTTATGCCTAATTCCCTTCACTTTTCCTTTTTACTCATACATATTTTCGCCTCCTCCCTTTTATGCGCTCACAACGCTGAAACTTTGGTCAGCTCATTATGATAGCCATCTATGCATGCGTAGGGAGGACCGAAAATGACAAATATGTCGTGTGCGTCCTGAAGAAGTCTTCTCTCGTATTAGTAGAGAGCTCTTCAGAATTTCGACTCCTCCTCCACCCGACCTATCTTATAGCTCCCCGAATGATCGTGTGTTGCACCTACTCTCGCGCTTGGGCCCCAACACAGGAGGCCAAGTATGAGAACTTTTGCGCAAACCACTTTACTGAAGAGAAAGCCTTCTGATGCTCCTGAGTACAGATGTACAGATGTTGTCATTACTTGTCGTACCTCCTACAGAGCAAGAGCTTGGCATTGTCCGTCATCTATTCTTAAAGAAAATGCTTAGGTTTTACAATATTTTCTTGCCTCTTTGGACCAGGCTCTTTCCTTACAGGAAGTAGCAGAGAGGGCTGATCGTCTTTTACGAGCTTCTGAGCCTGACATTTCTTCTGTTTCAACTGTCTCTGTTTCTTCTGTGGTCTCCGCCCCCCAAGCAGCTCTGCAAACTACTCTTCCTTCTGAATTCTAAGGCTCCTTTTCCTCAAGTCTTTTCTGTTTCCCCCTCCACTGCTGTTCCTTCAGTTTCCTCCACGGTTGTTACTCCTTCCGCTGCTTCCTCTTCTTATCCGATGTTTCCTCCTTCTTCGTATCCTCCGTCTGTTTATAGTTCATCTCCTGACTTTGTATCTTTCCTTTTTTCTACGATATAGGCCCGTCTCCCTACTTTGGAACAGGGGATTGCGGACGTTAAGGCAGAACAACTGTCTATATCTGCCATGCTCAGGTCACAAAGTGACTCCCGTCCTCGGAATCGTTCGAACTCTGCCCAACGGTTTTCTAATCGTTCTCCAATCCCTGGCCCTATATAATACCCAAATGGGTATTGTTTTTACCACCACCGGTTGGCCTTCAGGCGAAGAAATGTAATTCCCCTTGTTCCTTGGCGGGAAACCAACAAGCCATTGGTCCATAAAGGCGGTGGATCCAGCTGGCCACTCCTCCATTTGGTCTTCTTCTTCGTTTTCTTCACCTCAGGACGTCCTGCGTTTGTACGACAGGTCTGCAAATCTTTTCTTTTTGATTGATACGGGAGCTTCATTTTCTTTGGTGGCACGAGATTCTTCTCAGAAGTCTGCTGTTCCTCTTCCAGATGGGGCTCTTTATGCAGCAAATGGCAGCACCATTCCTGTATTTGGTGAACGCTTGTGCACCATCGATCTTTCACTTCGCCGTCAGTTCCCCTGGGTGTTTTTGGTAGCCGATGTCTTCCAACCCATCTTAGGGGCAGATTTTCTGTCTCATTTTGACCTTATGGTTGATTTGAAAAACAGGAGATTGATTGATGGTTCCACGTCTCTATCTTTTGCTGGTACGTTTGTTGCTTCAGTTCTTAAAAGCATCTCTGATGCTTTTCCTTTCTTGTCCATCCTGCAGAAGAATTTTCCGGCGCTTTTGAACCCTTGTTCTTCGTCTTCACCTGTTCAGCATTCGGTGCGTCATCATATAGAGACTACAGGCTTCCCCACCTTTGCTCGTGCTCGACGTCTTCCCCCCAACAAGGTCAAGGCCGCCAAGGCAGAATTTGAGCACATGCTCGAACTTGGGATTGTTCACCCTAATAAAAGTTCGTGGTCTTCCCCTCTCCGTATGGTGCCAAAGGGTGTTTCGGATTGGAGACCAGTGGGGGATTTCAGAGCTCTCAACGATCGTACGATTTCTAATCGCTATCCAATCGTTCACATCGAATCTGGCTGGGAAAACTATTTTTAGTAAGCTCGATCTTGTAAGAGCCAACCACCAGATTCCTATCGCTGAAGAGGATATACCAAAGACTGCTATCATCACCCCTTTCGGCCTCTTTGAGTATACTCGCATGCCTTTTGGGCTCCGGAACGCGGCCCAGTCGTTCCAACGTTTTATAGATAGCGTCCTTAGGGGCTTCTCTTACTTAGATGACTTACTCATAGCCTCTAACTCTCCCGCTGAACACGAGCAGCATCTGCGTGCTGTCTTTGCCAGGTTGGATGAATGTGGGATTCGCCTCAATCCGGCAAAGTGTGTTTTTGGTGTCCCTACTCTTACTTTTCTTGGACATACCGTCTCTGCTGAAGAGATTTGTCCTCTAGCAGAGCGTGTCAAGGTGATTCGCACTTTCCCTAGGCCTGTGAATCAGAAGCAGCTTCGTCAGTACTTCGGCATGTTGAACTTTTATCACCGTTTTCTAAAGTCGGGAGCTGACATTCTTCGTCCTCTCACCGCTCTCATCCGTCCGAAACACGGAGGCAGTTCTACGAAAGTCGACTGGAGTGACGAAGCTCAGTCTGCTTTTGTAGTTTCCAAAGAAGCCCTTGCTTCCGCCACTCTCCTGGTCCACCCACAGGACTCAGCTCCGACCAGAGTTCAGGTAGATGCCTCCGATTTTGCCGTCGGAGGTGTCTTACAGCAGCACCTGAACGGAGTGGGGTCTCCTCTCGCCTTTTTCTTTCGTAAGTACAACCTGCTTGAACACACCTAACAGTGCTGTCGGTAGGGAGATACTCTGCGTATATCTCGCCCGTCCTCATTTTCGTTACTTCTGAGGGTCGTGAGTTTTCACATACTACTGATCACAAACCACATTAACCTTAGCTATGGTTTCCAAGCACACGAGGCCCTTTCCTGAGGGAAGCTCCGTCACCTTGAATACTGTTTTCCCAGTTCACTAAGCGATGTTATGTTCATTATCACATTTTGAGAGTGGATAACTTCACTGCCGATGCTCTCTCCCGCATTGAAATTGATGATTTCAGCCTTGCCGAAAATTGACTTTGAAGCTATCGAAACGTGCCAAGCTGCTGAAGATCCTGCACTTCCACAAGACTCTTTCCTCAAGCTGGAGTGGCTCTAACTCCCTGGTATAGAGAAGATACTTCTGTGCAACGTGTCTCAGGAATCTTCTAGGTCTCTTGTACCTTCATCGTTGAGTAAGGCTGTTTTCTTTAATCTTCACTCGCTCTCCCATCCTGGCATTGAAGCGTTAGGCAAACTGGTAACAGCTCGTTTTGTGTGGCCTGATGGCAATGCTGACGTAACGAATTGGTGTCGCAGTTGCCTTTTCTGTTAACGCTCTAAAGTGCAACGTCACACCAAGGCTCCTCTAGGCACCTTCTTACCTCCTGGTGCTCGTTTTGAGCGTGTCCATATTGACATAGTTGGCCCTCTTCCTCCTTCTCGTGGCAATAAGTACATACTTACGTGTATTGACCTCTTCACGTGTTGGACCGAGGCAATTCCTCTCACCGTTGCCAACGCAAAATCCATAGGCAATGCTTTCTTAACTCACTGGGTTTCCCGTTTTGGTGTTCCCCTCTCTGTCACGACAGATCAAGATCGAGTTTTCATATCCTTCTTATGGAGAGATTTAATGCGTCTCCTGGGTTCGGAGAAGATATACACAACTTGTTTTAATACAAAAGCGAATGGAATCGTAGAACGATTTCACCGACAACTCAAAGCTTCTCTTATGGCTCAGCCCAACCCAGAGCATTGGACTGAAGTCCTTCCTCTCATCATGCTTGGCATTCGAACTGCCGTTAAAGAGGATCTGCACTGTTCTGCTGCTGAATTATTGTATGGTTCTCTTCTTCGTCTTCCCGGTGATTTCTTCTCACAGTCCTCTCCTCCTTCTACTCATATTGATGGAAAAGTAATAAACAAGTTATGGCGATTCATAATTCATAATTCAATTGTTTTATGTTTTCAAATAAATCGCGTCAAATCTGAAGGGAATAGACAAAAATAAATATGATTTTAAATTCAGCATAATGAAATCGATAAGAATTAAATCTAAAATCGCGTCAAATCTGAAGAGAATAGACAAAAATAAATATGATTTTTAAATTCAGCATAATGAAATCGATAAGAATTAAATCTAATATATGTCAACAAAATTTGTGCCGGGCTGTGCAATTGCTTAGGAGAAATGATATTTGACAGAGTCGGGAGGATCACCTTTTTTTCTGTCCCGGCTCCGGCTTCACTCACCAAACATTTCGCTCCGGCTACGGCTTCCGTTCCACCCCTATTTTCTTTTTTTTTTTTTTTGGGGGGTCTGGTTCGAGTGCGACCCAACACTTGCGGCACACGGTTTCGCTAACGCCGGCCCTACTTTTCAAAGCTTGCAAGACTGTGACAAACAAAAGAAAGAGTAAACTTTCTGCGTTATAATATTCGCTGATTTTTTGTAGCGTTGACTTCCTACTGCGATTCAAAGATGAGATCAGCAGAGAGAGACAAGGACATTCATTAATAAAAACTATTATATACTTCCACATATATATGCTCTTCTATTTTGGTTTTATTTTAGATATAAAAACTAATTAATATACTTTCGACTTATGTCTTCTATTTATTTTATTTAGTAACCGTATTCAGATGTAGGATATAAAACTATATATATATATAATATATAATATTATAGATATATATATAAAATATATTATATATAATATAATATTTATATATATTATATATATATATATTATATAATTATATATATATATATATATATAAATATAAATATATATATATATATATATATATTAGATATATATCATAGATATATATATTATATAGTATATATATATATATCTATATATATATATATATATATATATAATATTATTATAATATATATAATATAATATATATATATATATATATATATATATATATATATATATATATTATATTTATATATATTATATAATATAATATATATTATTAATATATTATAATATATTGTATTGTTTCAACTTAAATTATTTTAGTGGATTTTGTTCTTTGCCATATTGGGTATAATTGTACAGAATTCACTAAACGCCAAAAAAGAATATGTTTCATTAACTGATTCAATACCGTCGAGATCGTAGCTTGTGTTGGTTCAAATTAATAATTTCGAAGGTAACACTGGAAGTAATTGTAAGATGAATGCAAATATTTCACTATCATTCTTTTGTTGTGACTTTCCCTAAACTCTATCAATTTACCATTTTACCTACTAAGTTATTGTAAGTGCTAATTAACTAAACCACAGGCTGAGTTCTTTAGGCTTCAAGAACACTCAAAGCAAAAATATTTGAAAACCAGACAAATTTTCAAGTAAGACTTATATAGATACACAATTTGTTAAAATATATATTATCTTTTTAGTTTAAAATCATTGTTACTCAAAATGCCGGATTACGTCCTTTAATTTCACCAAGTCATTGGGCTCTTATCGTACGTAGTCTTGTGAGCGGCAATATTTGAAAGGAAAGCCGTTTTTTTTCAGAGTTTCAAGTATTTTTCTAACTATTTACTCTAGTGCTTCCAGTAATTTTAGAAGACTGAATGCAGCGCTCATTCATTTTGAATTCATTGAGAATTAAGGCGTTTTATTTTTTAGGAAAAAGATAATTCTAGGATTATATCTGTTATTAGTTTTCCGTAAAAAATTACAACTCTTCTTTGATCAAGAATTGCTTGGATAACTTTATCTTCTCAAAAACCAATAAGCTTATTTTGAGAATAACACGACAGATAATGTATATTTCCTTTCATATTTTAAACATCCATTTTATTTATTTATTTTTTTTGAACGTTGGCGAGATGTTCTCGTATCACTTCAACATATTTTCCAATCAATTCTAAAATTCCTAAGAAATTCCCATTATAAGTATCTCCAATCTTTGTTTCTCTCCTTGAAAAGCTAAACTTAAATATGATTAAAATAACGTTACATCTACAATCCGCTTGGATGAATTTCTCAAGCTTAGTCGTCTCGCATATTGAATATTCAGTTGTAAGTCTAATCGAATCAATGTCTTTTTAACGACGCAAAAGAACATTTCCAAGCCAAATTTTGTTACCCCATGCTCAGTACTATTTTGTGAGGAGGAAAATATCACACTCTTGTAATAAGGTTCATTTCTAAGCAGAGGGATGGCTAATGGAAAAAATCAATTGATTTTTTCAACTGATTTTTTCACTTGATTTTTGCTCCAAAAAATCATGACTTTTTGCTTTATTCTGATTTTTTTGCTTTTATATATATATATAGTATAAATATATATATATTATCTATATATAAATATAATATATATCTATATATTATATATATAATAACCAAAATAAGTATATATATAATAATATTATATATATATATAATATAATTATATAATATATATATATATATATTCTTTTTCTTTTTTTTTGATATTTTTTTATTAATTTCAATAGAAATATAAAATTAGAATATTATTAAGTGGACATGTAGATTGTTTTTCAAATTCTACACTATAAAAATGTCCACAAAAGATCATGTTTCAAACATGTTTATTTTATTTCTGATGTAATATAGTATCATTTTACCAATAACACTCTTTAGTGTTGCGGTTTCCTTTGTGTCATAGACTATAAGCCCCTTTTTAGATTTTGAACTCAGATATAGGCCTAGGGTTAAATATAATACTAAATCGAAAAAAAAAAAAAAGTTTGTTACAAATTATATTTCGCGTGACGTCACGATTCTCAAAAAAATCCAAAAAGATAAAAATCAAAATTGATTTTTTTTCTCAAAAAATCCCCAACTTGTTCTAGGCGAAAATCTTTCCTGGCCTAAGTAGTTTTAAGTTTCATTCCATCTGTTAAAATGATGATATAAAATCGAAGTGTTTCGTTTGATGCACTCCATGTTAACTATCCTTGTGAAAATGTTCTGTTTTCGTTTTCGTATAGAGCAAAGAATTTTGTCAGTCAGCGGAGCAGCTATCGTTAAGTAATTAATTATAAAGTTCTTGTAGAACCCTGTTAATCCTATCTCTTATCCAAGCTAGGTTATTTGAGATAACTCAAGATCAAGTACCCAAGACCTTATATTTTTTCTGAGTTTTCGATATTTTCTGCCACTGAAGCATAGATTGCATCATGTTCTTTCGAAGTCACTCCTTCTTAGGTTTTCCACTTGCGATTTTTCTTCGCTTGCAACAGGTTCATATATAACAGGCGTTTCTCTTCAACTGGTTTTGCGCTGGTGAATGTATATGATCCAGATTTTCCTCAATACCATCATCACCACTTCCTTCTCTATATCAGTACTGGGAGCTATGTTTTCTTTGTTATCAGATCTAAAAAAAATTGATTATGTTTGACGAAATAACGATACTTTAGATTTTCTAGCAAATTTAAGTTTTCCCTTCTGAGGGTTGGACTTATGTTTGTAATTTGAATTGACATATGGGTTTTATTTATTTTATAATCTAATTAAAAAATAAGCTTATTAGAAAAAAAATCACAAATATGAAGCAAAAGATCAGTATGATGAGAGAGTAATGTAATGTACCTAATATAATAATTAATTTTAATTGGATGGACAAGACAAAAGTTAATAATGTGCAATGGTAATGTTGAGTTTTCTAAAAGACTGATACATTACTAATTGGAGGCTCTATGATACGATACTAGATAGGCTTTTTTCAAAAGAATAAAAGAAACGATCGAAGGTATGTTTATCAGGTGCCAGAGTGAGTGAATCGTGGATGGATAGATAGAGAGATTGAATCTACAAATGTCTGATTCAAATGTGATTGTGCATGTGGGTACAAATGAATATAGGGACATAGAAGGTAGAAGAATTATAGCAGATTAGAGTTTGCTCCAGAAAAAAAAAAAAATTGGAAAAGGGGCCCTAAAAGGCTATTGGAAGAAGGTGCCTGATTTCTGGGCTTTTTACCTAGTTAGGTGCAGTCAGGAATGGGAAAGCAGGGCTTTAGGTGTAAATGAAAAGGGTTAGGAAATTATTTTTTCAGAAAACTATTAGGTTTTTGGATTTGTGGGAGAGAATTTCTGGATGAAGATCTTTTGCAGCAGATGGAGTTCACTTGAAGTCGTAAAGGTGTTGAGCTTTTCAGTACCGATTGGAGACTTGTTTAGCAAAAAACTCGGTAAAGTTGGGGGTGATGGGCTAAATCAGGATACGAAATAATAGCAATGGTAACTGTAATAGTGGTGGGAGATAAATAAAAACTAGTGTTGTTACAGTTTCACTTAATGATTTAGCAATAAAATAACAGCATTCGAATATCAAATGCTTTTACACAAAATGCTCATAGCCTTAAAATAAAAAAGATGAGCTGATTAGTTATAACCATAAATGAGAATCTAGACATATTCTGCATAACTGAGGCATGGGTTAATGACGAATTATATGAGACTCCTTTCAGGAATATGAAATAGACGGATATTCACTTTATTTTCCAGCATAGAAGAAAGAAAGGTGGGGGTGTGGCGCTTTTATATTAAAAGCAAATATTATCTGTAATTAATGACCTGACTTTAAAACTAATCATGATATGAATCGGTATGGGTAGATTCCTTAGTTTAATAAATCATATAGAATAAGGGCATTTTATAGACTTCCTGGCCAGATTCAAGAATTAGATGCGGAAATTTGTGAAAGAATGGACAAGACAGTTTAGAAAATCCTCTAGCCAAAATTGTTCGGCTAACTGAATATTTGAAAAATTCAAAATATATTTTTAAAAAATTTTGCACATTTAAATTTATGTATAATAAATAAATACTTACCTTATACAAAGGATTTAAAACTTAATTTTTATAATATACATAATAATCAATAATAATAATAATAATAATAATAATAATAATAATAATAATAATAATAATAATAATAATAATAATAATAATAATAATAATAATAATAATAATAATAATAATAATAATCTGGTCTTGAAGTAGATGGATGGAAAAACGATGCAGTATTCAGTCTGGTAGTTTTAATCCCTCTGAAAAAATTTATACTGAATATAATATACTACAAAGAGATTGTATGGTATAAAATTCTTTAAATGGTTATAATTAAAACTGGGAAATGAGATAGGCTCTGGTTATAAGAAATGTTGCTTGCAAGATAACTTGGAGGTGACTGACCTAAACTACACAATCACCAAAATAAATGTAACTAATAATTCTGCCTCCTCTCTTAAACTTATCTCAAATATCAAAATATAAGACTAGCCTATGGAGTAACAAATTCAGTGGGAAAAAAATTTAATCAAAGAAGTGACACAGTGGTCAAAATGAAGTTATATAAAAAAATGAGACTAGTTTATATTATTGATATTTATTTGATAAAACAAAGGTTGCAGCAATCCAATTTTAGTTAAAAAAAAAAAATTTGTTAATCTTTCATCAGGTTATTGGATTTATGGTAATTCAGTAAAAATATATATAGTCAATTTTCTGCCCTAGACACAGACAAAAAATTGGTTATGGAAAACTGAATTACAAATATAAAATGGAAAATGGATGAAAGATTGGTTAAATTCTGATTGATTGCAAATTTAGTTACACTGGATAATTATGCAAGCATAGGAAAAAATGAGCATAAATCTAGCCTATCTATTTATAATGCAAAGAGGATTAAGATTTTGGTTTCTATATTATAAACTTTAAATATAATTAATTTTTTTGCAGGAGTTTATTTTTTTTAATACACTTCAGGCAATAGAAGGAGATTTCTAACTAAGAAAACAACAGATCTCACCTTGTTATCAATGTAGTTTCCTTTATAGACGTCGCATTTATTCCTAAATGCGTAGGATTGATTGGGCTTGTAAAATTGAAACCCGCTGTAGTTTTTGTTTATCTGCTATTCATTGTAATTTTTGTAGTTCTATATTAATCTATTATTTTTTTTCATCTGCCCTAAAATCGTTTTGGGAGTTTCAGCATTAGGGCCCTTCGCCTCTGTTGTTGTAGGTCCAGCGCTAGCCTAATATATATAAAGAGAGGAACAAGGCCTTCGCCTCGTGGAAAAAATTTCCAAAGTTAAACAAAGCTGCTTCATCTCATGAAATTATTTCTTGTTGGAGACAAAATACTTCAATATTTTATATTATATTTGTAACTCTGAACCAAGAATTAGATATGGAAATTTTTACCGAGGTAATAATAAATGTCATTTAAACTTAAATTCCTAGAACTACAACTATACCTATAAATTATTAATTAAAATATAGTTACAGTTTAATAAATGCATTACCAAAATCTAAATTTATGCTCATTTTTACTGTTGCTTTTACCAGGTATATTTTATGAAATTTAAGAATATTAGTTTTACTTCTTGGCATCAAAAATCTTGAAAAGTATTTAAAATTAACTAAAAATATTTTATAGGAAAACTTTGTTTTTACTCTCCACCAAAACTTTTCATTTATTTAAATTATTCATATAAAGTTTCTTAAATTGACAAAGAATCAATATTTTTTTTTTTTAAATAATTAAAAATTATATGTAAAATGAGCCATGAAAAAAATCTACTTCAATTGAACTAATAAAAAAATAAACTAAATATCTAGAATAATTATAAAATGTACTTCAATTCTATGTAGTCTTAGCATTTTAAAATTGCAGTAAGTTTTAAGAGCAGCATTGTTTTCAGTCAGTCTCAATGCAGCATTATGGTTATGTTTCTCCGGAATGGAGTCAATTATTCGATAGCCTTTGACATGGTATTTTTAAAAAAGTTGGCACCTTTCCTCTATCAAATGGGAGGAGGTTTTCATTCTTATGCTTAAGTTTTAATTTATTATCAAAGGAAATTTTAGAGAATTATGAACCTTTCAGATATTCATGATGATGGTTTTTTCCCCTTTGGCTAATATTTAAGATACAAGTATTTTTATTATTATTTGATATAATGTTTGAATTTGGAGATGGGGCAAAAATTGTGGCTCTTACATATAATTTAGTATCAGATTTATCAGGCTTATGGAAATCTGGTCCTGGGAAATAGCTTAAAATTTTTAATGGTTTTGGGGAGAAGCATGGTGACATGCAATTATCAAACCTAGCAAAAAATAAAGGAGCTATATACTTTCCAGAAGCTTTAATGTATCTTTTTTCTTTCAAAAACAGAAACACTTTTGCAACTTTTTCCTTTCACATGGAAAGGCATGTAACACAGATAATGCTCTGTATTGTCTGATTTAATGGAATAGATTTGGTACTTGAATAGGTACTAATCAGTAAGTACCAAAGGTAATTAATGGCACCAATTAAAAATGAAATTCTGTAGTTAATGTAACTTCAAGGATTCAAAGGTAGGGATATATTTACATTTGGATTTGGTATTTACCGGACTTTCTGCACAATAACAAATTTAAACTCCATTTATTCTATATTGGAAATAAGGTCCATTACCCCAAGTATAATTTTACATGTGTCCCACTTACTGAAAATTTAACAGTGAGGGAAGGTGATTCAAAATATGGATTTAAAATCAAATTCACCCACTTTGGGGAGGTTAAGCATAACTGGTTGCAGTCTCAACATAAGGCTTGAAGAATCGAGGAAATGTAATAGCAAGAGTATGGTTAGGCCCTACTTTAAATGTGTTTTTCAATGTTTTGAGAAGAGGAGCAGGGCCTCATTTACTCTGAGAATGTTCTTTAAACTCATTATATCACTGATGTGGTCTGTGGTTGCACTGGTCATATAACCTCCTTAGCAACTTCTAAATTCTCATTATTTTATCATTCTATCAATTCATTAACTCAAATTAACTCATAACACATCTTTCACTCATTTATCTAGCTCAACAGAGATTTGACCCTGAATGAGGAATCATGTTATCTGTATTAGAGTATATATGGGGTGAAAGATTGTTCCATTGTAGCACAATAAATGATTGCAAGGATCTCTTTACATTTACTTTGATAGTCAAGACACAAATTATATTCCTGTGCAAACTTATCAGCATCAAATTGTTTGGAAAATTGGATATCTTGTATTTCATTATCCAGATATTTTAAAGATTTCTCCTTATCTTCAACCATATATTTTATTTTATTCATTTCCACTAAGGATGTGGGAATATTGGTTTGGATTTTACTTAACTCTAAGGTAATGTCTCTTCGGATGAATTTACGTTTTAACATTAAAAGGTTTAAACTAGCCATATTGAAAAGAAAAACTTATAAAAATTGGAACTAATAAAATCTTAAAAATGTAAAATATGTTAATACAGTTTTAACTAACTTTTTTTTGTTTTTGTTTTTTTTAATATATGATATGAGTTTTGATGAAACTCAATGATCGTATTTCAAAGTTAGAACAAAAAATTTACTTTTTTATATTTTAACTGTATTAAAATTTAAATGATATGATAAGCTTATATTTATAAGTTCTGAATCAAAATAGGCCAAATACAAAAAGAAATATTTTTTTTTTTTTTTTTTTTTACTATTATTTATTTATTTATTTTTATTTTATTATTATTATTATTATTATTTTTTTTTATATAAAAAAAAATTACAACAATCTTTTCGGCAAAAGAAACTATGCAAAAATGGTTTTAATAAAAAAAATAAATTGTAGGCCAAATTTTCGACTAACGTCTGAAAAATATTTGGACAAAAGGAAAAAAAATTTTTTTGCGAAAAATATTTTGACAAAAAATAAAATCGTTGACTAAAAAAAAAACTCGAAAAAATTTGAGGAACTTTTAACAAAAAAATTGTAATACAAATCTTCAACAAAATTAGATATAAATTCATTATAAAAGATTTATGAAAAAAAATATTGAAAAAAAAATCGACTAAAAATTTTTGATAAAAAATTGCGAAATTTTTAACTTTAAAAAAAAATAAAATCATAGGCAAAACTTTCAACTAAGGTTATGGAAGCAACAAATTTTGCTTGCTCATATAAAATATGCAAAAAGTTTTGAAAAAGAAATATGTGAAAATTGTTTCGACCAAAAATAGGTAAATCGTAGAAAATTGGTTTCGACAAAAATATGCGAAATTTTTGAAAAAATTAAGAAAAAATGGTAATTTAAGTTTGCTTAAAAATAAATTTTAAACAAAATACAATATATTATGAGTTTTGTAAAATTATAATTTGAAGAATTCGCAAATATTTAAGAAAATTTTTTTTTTTGGTTATTTTACGCAGATTCCAATTTCCTTCAAGCCCAGATCAATCCTTTTTAATTACGCCTTGCCTGTCCTGTCACGGTCGCCATGAATAAAAAAAACCCCTAGCCAAAGTTGTTTGGCTAACTGA
Organism: Trachelipus rathkii; assembly: GCA_015478945.1. Lineage (NCBI taxonomy): Eukaryota > Metazoa > Arthropoda > Malacostraca > Isopoda > Trachelipodidae > Trachelipus > Trachelipus rathkii. Next base: position 30,835 of record JABUQX010050378.1, read on the forward strand.
ATATTTGAAAAAAGTTTTCACAAAATATTTTTAAAAAAATTTGCACATTTTACTCAAAAAATTAGACCAGAAAATCTAATTTATTGTTAAAAAAAAAAGTTCTTAAAGTAATTTTTTATTATATAATAATATATAATAATAATAAAATAATAATCAATAATAATAATAATATAATATAATAATAATAAATATAATATTAGTGCGGAGGATTGATGCTGTTTTGAAGTGGATGGATGGAAGAACGATGCAGTATTCAGTTCGGGTAGTTTTAATCCCTCTGAAAAATTTTATAATGAATATAGTATACCACAAAGAATTGGATGGTATATAAAATTCTTTAAAAGGTTATAATTTATATACTGGGAAATGAAATAGGCTCTGGTTATAAGAAATGTTGCTTGCAAGAAGATAACTTGGAGGTGACTGACCTAAACTACACAATCCACCAATAAAATGTAACTTAATAATTCTGCTCTTCTTAAACTTATCTAATATCAATATATAGACTAGCCAGGAGTAACAAATTCGTGGGAAAAATAATTTTAAAATCAATAATTGACTATGGTAAAATGGACTGAATATAAAAAAATGCAGACTGAGTTTATATTATTGATATTATATTTGATAAAACAAAGGTTGCAGCAATCCACTTTTAGTTAAAAACAAAAAAAAAAAATTTTGGGGGTTTTAAAATCCCCTTTTTTCTTTCATCAGGTTATTGGATTTATGGTAATTCAGTAAAAATATATATAGTCATTTTCGCCTAAACAAGACCAAAATTGGTATGAAACTGAATTACAAAAAAGGAAAATGGTGAAGATTTGGTAAAATTCTGATGATGCAAATTTAGTTACACTGGATAATTATGCAACATAGAAAACTGAGCATAAATCTAGCCTAGTCTATGAGTAAGCTATGGCTGTTAGATTAAGAATTTTTGTTTATATGAATAAAACTTTAAAATTAAATAAATTTTTTGCAGAGTTTTTTTTTTGTCTACATTCATTTATAAGAAGGAGATTTATAACTAAGAAAAACAACCAGATCTCACCTTGTTATTTCATGTAGTTTCCTTCTATAGACGTCGCATTTATTCCTAAATGCGTAGGATTGATTGGGCTTGTAAAATTGGAACCCGCTGTAGTATTTATTTAACTGCTATTTTTGTAGTTCTATATTAATCTATTATTTTTTTTCATCTGCCCTAAAATCGTTTTGGGAGTTTCAGCATTAGGGCCCTTCGCCTCTGTTGTTGTAGGTCCAGCGCTAGCCTAATATATATAAAGAGAGGAACAAGGCCTTCGCCTCGTGGAAAAAATTAGTCCAAAGTTAAACAAAGCTGCTTCCATCTCATGAAATTATTTCTTGTTGGAGACAAAATACTTCAATATTTTAATATTATATTTGTAACTCTGAACCAAGAATGAGATATGGAAATTTTACCTAGGTATAAACTCCTTCTTAAATTTTAAATATTAAAATTTGAGATAATTATACATTATAAAATTAATTATTAAAGATTTAGTTTAAAAGTTTAAATAATTAATTAAACAAAAAATCTAAATTTAGGCTCATTCTTACTATTCATCATCTAGATAAAATTTCATAAAATTTAAAGAATATATAGTTTTACTTTTTGGCATCAAAATTATGAAAGTATTTAAATTAATAAATAAATATTTTATAGAAAACTTTGATATATAAATAAGACAGCTAAAGAAAAAAGGTATTCATAATGGGATTTTAATTTTCCTGGCTTCAATGGGATTTCCTTGTCTAATACTGACCATAGTAGTTCATTATTAATTGTATACTAGATAACTTTTGAGGCCAGATGTCCATGAACCCACAAGAACGATTGCATCCATTATTAGACTTATATTACTAACGATGAGATGGTTGAAGATTAGAGTTGGAAAGGAGAATTTAGGACTTAGTGACCATCATAATAATTAGATTTATATGAATGTGATATATGGGCCCAAATTGGCAAGTGTAAAGGACAAATCTAGATTTCCGATAATGGGATTTACAAATGTACGAGACGCTTTAGTATGAACGTGACTAGGATAAAAGTTTAAAGACCGAAACGTTTTATCATGTGGGAAACATTTTAGCAAGTTTTAATGAATATTGAGAATCAATATGTTTAGAATAGTTCCATTAGCGGTGGCGAAGAGAAAGCTGTTGGTGGAATATGAGAGGAATAAGAGATAAAATCAATGAGAAACCATAGATGTTTTAAAATATTCAAGGGTAGTAAAGGGAAGATGATTTTGAAAATTATAGGAAAAATAGAAATGAACTTAACCAATCAATAAGAAAGGCAAAGAGAGAGGCAGAAATTAATTTAGCAAGGAATAGTAATAACCTGAAGAAGTTTTTTTAGCTTTATAAATTTAAAAGTAAGAATAGGACAAAGTACTAAAATTGATGAAAATTTTGTAGTTCAGATAAGGAGTTGGCAACATTTTCAATGCTTATTTTGCTTCAGTGTTTACTGAGGAAGATTAGATAATAGTTTTGGGAAGGACGTAATACGTTCTTAGTATGCAGTAATAAAATAGATCTTACAGAATTGAAATTTGACGTAAAAGATAGTTAAACGTTTACTGGACCATATTGATCCAAGTAAAGCTGCAGGCCCTGATGGTATATCATGAGAATTTTTGAAAAGAGGGTAGTACAGAATGCAGAAGGCCTGTAATTTGATTTTTAAGCGTCCATAACATTGGTGAGGTACCAGATGACTGGAAAACGGCTATGTTGTGCCTATTTATAAGAAGATAGTAAGGAAGATTGGGTAATTATAGGCAGTTAGCCTAACATCTTCTGGTTGTAAAGGTTCTGAAAAGTTACTGAAAGGTGATATAGAGAAATATTTAGAAGATAACAAGGTATTGATACTCCCAGCACGGTTTCAGAAGGGGTAATTTTCATGCAGACAACCTTTTAGAATTATGGAATACATATTACTGACTGATTGACCGAGAACCAGTTGATATTATTTATTTAGACTTTAGCAAAGCTTTTGATAAGGTTCCCCACATAAGCTGATGAAGAATTTTGCAATGTGGTATAGGTGGAGTGGTACAAAGTTGGATTAAAGAGTGTTTGTGGAATAGAAAACAGTGTGTACAACTAAATGGCAATAGTCATCATGGGAAAGTAGTGAAGAGTGGGTCCACAGGGTTCATGCTGGCCACTTGTTGTTCTCATATATTAATGATTTAGACAAGGGAACTTAAATGCATAGGTTTCTAAGGTTTGCTGATGATACCAAAGTGGCCACCTCAGTTAGGATAGTGAAGGATGTATAAAGATTCAAAATAGATCTTGATAAACTTCTGGGTGGGCAGATAAGTGGCAAATGAATTTTAATAGTAAAGAAGTGTAAGGTTCTTCACCTAGCGTTACTCAAATAAAAGTTTAACTACGATATGAATGGGATTGGCCTTGAGTCTGTGGACCAGGATAAAAGATTTAGGTGTGGATTATAAGCAGTAATTTGAAAAGTAGCAATAACAGTGTTTGGAAGCAAGGATAAAAGCTAATAGATGCTGGGCATAATAAATCCCAAATGTGTTGTTTTATCAAGAGCAAGGAAGTTCATAAGTAACTGTATAATAGTAGTTAGGCCAATAATAGAGTATTGCACAAGTTTGGCCCCTTATTTAAGAAAGACTAAGATATGCTAGAGAGGTGCAACGTAGAGCAACAAGGAGAATTTTTGGGTTTGAGGAAGAGCTATGAGGAGAGCTGAAGGAGTTAGGAATGTTTTCTGTAGAAAGGCGATTCTCAGAGGGGACATGAAATAACAAGTCTACAAAATTTTTTACATCTATTGATCTACGGAACAATAATTTCTTTATAGCTAAGAGCACGGACGGGAGAACAGGGGGGCATACATGACAAGAAAATTAAGAAGAAGCATGCCATCTTTATATAAGAAAGTATAGCATTTAGCAATAGGTTGTTAAATTTTCTGGAATGTTTGCCCACAGGAGTTGTTGAGTGGTGCTTATTGCAACATTTAAAGAAAGGGTTGGAAGGTATAGATGGGTTGGGTATCATATATTATGATATATAGTATATTAGTAGTGATTATGTATCGCTATGCATGTGTGAGACCATAACTTAGTATTAGGCATAGGAT
>JABUQX010050379.1:20000-22500 GCA_015478945.1 Trachelipus rathkii
CACAGATGTGTGAGGAATACTCCATACACGGGTGGACGATGCCCCTATAAAAAGTAAGCAACTGGAGTGGCATGAGGAAGTTCCGAAGGCACTTCAGAACACCCAATCTCTTAGAAGTTTATTTAGAAAGAGAGAGTTAATGTGATCCTTCCAATTAAAATCACGAGGAATAGAAACTCCAAAGATATTAAGGACAGACAAAGATTTGAGTTGCGTGTTTTCGAAGACGTTTTGGTTGTTAGGAAGATTATGTCTAGTGGAAAGATGAAGGAACTGAGTTATTGAGGTACTGAAATTCGAAATTAGAAATTCGAGAAACATCAAAGGTTAGTTGCTCCAAGGCTGGCTGCCTTTCGAGCGCAAGATAATTGCTGTTGGGGGAGTATCTTTTAAAATTAAGGCTTGTGAAATGTCTAGCGCAACAGCGAAAGATTCACTGAAAGGCCGAAGGGAAGAGGGCCAAGAATCAAAACGAAGTGAATGAAAATCACCAGTAGAGCGTTTCTTTCAAAGAACAGAGTGTTAAAAGACGATAGTTGGAGGGTTGAGATGGGTCCCTCCTTTTACGGCACAGTTTGAATGAGGACACGTTTCCAGTAGGTTTCCAGTAGGAAGGAAATGCCGAAGTTGAAAGATAGTGACGGAATACTTTACCACTGCATGATGCAAGCTCGGAAACGCAAGTTTTGAGAACCACAAGAGAAATACCGTCAGGATCATACACCTTCTTAGTGTTAGGTTCAGAGAAAGCTGAAATATCATCTTTAGAAGAAATTACAATATTTAGGAATTAATGAACTGGAATGGGTAGAGATAGGAATAGCTCCGGAATCGTCTGAAGTGAATTTAAAGGCAAAAGTTTGGACGAAGAGTTCAGCTTTAGCAGAAGGTATAACGGCAGTTATGCTATCTTAAGATAAGAAAGAAGAAGAGGAAGAAGCAAAGTTAGAGTTGACACTCCTTGCAAGGTGCCAGAAAGGACGGGAGGAAGAGTAACATGAAGAAAAGAGTTTTAAGTGTTACGAAGAATAGATTTTGCACAATTCCGTGATGAAATATAAGCTGGATGAATTTCAGGAGTTTGAAGCCGAGGGTTCTTACTGAAGACGGCGACACTGTGGTGAATAGCATGAAAACACCCAGAGTTAAACCAAGTCTTTTTTATAGGTTTAGTTGAAAGGAAAGAATATCGAATGTAAGCCTCCATGCCAGAGTGAATCAGCTCGGTTATACACTCTCTACACTTGCGGCACCGAAGTGCCAAACACGTTTCCTCACCATTTACGGGGGTATTTCCTACGGAAGACTTGAGAAGATAGAACAAGATATAGAGATAAGAAAGTGATCGGAGAACCCCAAAGGAGGAAAGAGTTTAACAGAATAAGGATAAAGAATAAAGGTTAGGAAAAGGTCTAGAATTTTAAGTTCATCTCCAAGACGATCAGGAATACAATTAGGGAGCTGCCACAACTGCTCGAGGTCATTCTGGATACTAAAATAGTAGGCAAGTTCACTTTCTGTATATTGATTATTAGAGGAAAGCCGTTGGTGGTGGTAAACTTTGAAATCACCAAGAATGATTATTACAGAGAAAGGTGAAGGAGAGATAGAAGGAGTTCTGAAGTGGAGTTTAAGCAGTCGAAAACTCTAGGATAGTCAGTTCGGTTAGAAGACAGATATATAGAATAGATAAATTTAGCAGAAGATTATTAATAGGAAAGATTGAGCCATAAGGTAGAAAATTCGGAGATACGAGAACAAACATCATTGCGCATATAGGCACAACCACCGCCTCTAGCTAAAAATTGTAGCTAGAAATAATTACAAGGAACAGACTATGGTTTGGTCTCATAACGATCAAACACTGAGTTTTGGTTAAGAGTAAGAGATCAGGTTTAGAGGAGGAAAGGCGATATTCAACAAAGTGGGGAAATAAGAGTAAAGGGCGTGTGGTTGCCATTTTTTATTTTTATTTTTTATAAAAGGAAAGTGTTGTCTGCAATAGTGTTTTATGGTGTTTGTTAAATGAGAGCTTACTCCAGTGTAGAAGAACATGGCTATGAGCGCAAAGGGATCAGACCATTGAGCTCTGGATTGTCTTAGGATGTACCTTAGCACTCATAAATCCCCAATGGGGGTAATTATAATATATATATATATATATATTATTATATATATATATATATGTTACATATATATAAAGAAGATAGTTATATTATTACATATATATATATATATATATTATATATATATATATATATATATATATATATATATATATTGCAAACTTTTTTGTTTCTGAATTTGAATGCTGATTAAGAGTATATATATCGAGGAGAAGCACTAGCAGTTGAGAGAACAGTAACAGGTAGAAGTGGAAGTAAAAAAGGTGAGAGAAATGGTAAAAGCTCAGAGAGATGATTAAAGTTCAGGAATTTGTAGTTAATTCTAGAACTATCTTTTTTAAACTGGGGAAGTGATGACAAAGACGTATGAAGGA
>JABUQX010050379.1:27500-35000 GCA_015478945.1 Trachelipus rathkii
TATTTGTTTCCTGTCTATTCGAATCAAATTACCTAGGTTAAAATTTGTATTAAGCCTTTATACGACTGTTTATATATGGTTAAACTTAGTACAAATCCTATGGCTTCCTAATTAATTATTCACTGTCTAATACTATCTATTTATGGTTTAAGGTAAATTTCGCCATAGTTAGATAGCTTCCATCTCTAAGATATGGATTGGGACAGCTTCAAATGTCAGTCGGACTTTCCGAAACAACAAACCTACTACTTTACTCAAGAGCGGAGGAAGGGAGGTTACTCGCCTCTAAACATCCCCGATGAGACAAAAAATCTTTCACCAAGGATGCTTCATGCTTCGATCAACAAGCATCTTTCTTTAAATAATGGTGAGTTATTCTTCGTTTTCTTTGCTCAAGAGTTATTTAATTCGCAATCAATTAACTTTTTATTCTTTTCGATACAGTACGCCAATAGACGAATTCAGGGTCACTTTCCTATGAATCTCTGTCCATCACCATCTTAAAAGTTGCAAGCATGGGAAGTCGCATAACAGCTCCAAAGATGATGGCTAATTTTTATCATTACTTCCTTTCAATATAAAAAGCACTTTTAATTAGTGCTGATTTTTATTGAATAACCCTTTTTATAAATTAAAACTTATATTTTTAGCCCAAACTTGAAGGTATCCCAATTTAAATCATATTGTTGTAATCTTTAACTTATATATATATATATATATATATATTATATATATATATTATATTATATAAAGAGTATATATATATATATATATATATATATATATATATATATATATATATTATTACTATTTATTATTATATATATTATTTCACACATATATATATATATATATGTTATATATATATACATATATATATACATATATTATTATTATTATTATTATATATATATATATTATTAATATATTATTATTATTATTATATATAAGAAAAATAACATATTATATTATATATATATAAGAAAGTATATATTATTATTATTATTATACATATAAGTTGTTATTATTATTATTATATATATATATTATTATATTATATATATACACACCTAGACCAAACTTTTCAGATGAATTCTGAGATTATTGTATATAATAATATATTATATGATATATGATATTAATATTATATTATACATACAATATATAATATTATTATTAGATACATTATAAATTTGATATATATAAGATATATATTACATATTACACATTATAATATATATATATATATATATATATAGTTATATATAGATATATATATATATATATATATATATATCACTGTAATTCACACCTCCTCTCCTCAAGACTGGGGTGTGCAACATAACTTCGAAACAAAGTAGTAAGCAATATAAAGCAAATGAAAAGAAAAAGCTCAGCCTACTGACCCCTTTATACCTTTGTGGGGAACTCGTCGCAGTCAGAAAATTCTCATCTTAGAATCCTACGGGACCAAGTGACGGACCCTCATCATGCATCTTGTCAATGGGTTCATCCTTTATCCCCAGGTATGCTAAAACCATACTCACCTACAAACCCCATATTCAATTCCCAGTCGTGTAATCCTTTCTTCTTGCCTCCTGCCAAACTCCACATTTCTCCTCCAGTAAGCATTCTTTACTGACTTAATCCACTTTTTTTCTGGCCCCCAAGCTACACTCCCACCAATACCTACACCCACTAAGCAAACTGACTATCTCTCTATCTTTTTTCAACATGGACTAAATCATTCACTACTTCATTTATTCCTCTCATTTATCCTTCTTCACACCACACAACTCTCTCTAATACGCTGTTCCTAATTTTATTAATTCTTCTCACACCTGACACGCCCCTAAGATTGTCCGGCATTCCCAGCGCACCAAGACTTAGTCCCTTTTACATCCACCAACTATTTAATTAAAAATTAAAGAATTTTAGCTATTCAACTTTCCAACACACCTGTAATTATCCATTCCTTTCATCCAAACGACATTTTAAATATTTAAACTCAGACACTTTTTCCATGTCACCATCTAATATGCACTTACAAAATGAGGATCATCCTCACCACAATCATAACTTACTTATCTGTATTGCTTGCTTTAAACCTCCTTTCTACACACCCTACCAAAATCTCTTTACCAATGCTCTTAAACTCTCTTCAGATTCACCACACAAGACCAAATCATCCGCATATAATAGATAGGGAACCCTCCACTCTCTTCCATTTCCATCATTCTAACACCATCCCCTACACCTTCCTAATTCATAATCTCATCCATATACAAATTGAATACCCAAGGAGACACTTCCCTGCCTCACTCTGCTATTACTATTAAACCAATCACTTTCGGACTCTATTTATTCTCACACACGCCTACTATCGTCATACATACTTTCTGATTCCATTCAGAAGCTTACCACCAATCAAGATATGACTAACACTCCACCATGAGTTTCCTATTAATCCCACTGTACGCCTATCGTAAAACCCAGAAACCTAAATAATTAAAGAGATTTTCTCCAACTTCTTTTTCCTAACTCACTTATTTTCAATGTAAGATTGATCTTCAATATCCTCACTTAGCTAAACGTAATCTTGTTCCTACCAAACAGTCTCTAGTCGCCTGACTCACTCTTTCGACCAAAATACCCAGAGTATATATCTTCTCACAACACTAATAAACTACTCACCCTTTTAACACCTACACATTTTTTATCCCACCACTCCTGGCAGTGGTACCATATGCTTCGCCTTCCAATCCCCTGTAATCATACACCCATAAACGTTGAGCACAACTTCCAAATCCAATCAATTTACCATCTCATGCTTCAAGAAAGAAAGGCAGCTTCCTTTACTGGGATTGACGATCAAAAATTTATTCTTTCATATCTCTATATTTAAAATCAACTCATACTAAAACTCTTTGATAGGGGATACAAATTTTCGTCATCTTATGTTAATTTTACAAAGAACTTGATTTCCTTGAAAATATTTCTGAAGAATGAGTTCCCAGAATTTATAATTGACCTAACTTTTCGAAATTACTTTTCAGTGAAATGAAGACAAATCTCGACTAAATTAACAGCTCCGAAGATATTTTGTATGTGAGTTTGTCAGGAAAATCAGTTACAAAATTCAACGTAAAATTGATGTGGTTTTAAAACAATTACATAGTTTAAATTTAGATTTATATCTTTCGAGGGAAAACAAAATTGGGAAAATATTTTAATTAAAGATAGTTCCTTTACTTTGCAGAGTCTATCACTAATATATTACAAGTAAGTGGTAACTGTGATGCCACCATGAGTTAGAAAGACAATACGAAGCCTTTCCATTACTAAAAGAATAAGGAGTATACAGTATTTGGTTTAGGAACTTAGATCTGTGTTTCTGGTGGAAGATAACGCTCTCTTTGTATGCTGGGAGGCCCAGATGGGGTGGGGCGCTCAAAAAAAATGGGGGTGTTAAAGTGCTTATGACATGATTTGTAATTTACTATTTGACATTGAATTAATTGAAAATTAAACTTACCTACCACAACATCGATTATTTTAGGGTAATTTTTAGTTCATATTTCCGGTCCTGCCTGATTGCAACTTAGTTTCATAAATTACATTTTACACCATATATATATATTATATTATGTTATTATTATTATAGTATGAGTTATTATATGTATATTATATTATTATATATATATACATATATATATATATTATTATATTATTATTACATATATTATTATTACATTAAAGAAAAATATGTATTATTATATATTATTATATTATATTACATATATATATTATTATTATATTATTATATATATATATATATATATATTATTATATATATATTATATATATTATTATATATTATTATTACATATATAAAATATATATTTATATATATATATATTATTATTATATATATATATATATTTATATATATATATATATATATACATATATATATTATTATTATATACATATATATATATAAAGATAAACTTTAAATGAATAATTTAAGAGGATATATATATATATATATATATATATATAAGGTTGTAAGTCAGTTTCTATATATATATATATATATATATATATATATATATATATATATTTTGTGTTTATTGTGTGGGTTTTTAAAGCTCTTATAAAGCAAAAATTAGCGTTGAAAAATAATAATTTTCTAAAGTGGCGGCACAAATAGTTTGAGAACCCCAGCTCTAGACTCATTTACATTCAGCTATAAATGCTCATTCTCTTCAGGAAAACGACCATATACAGGATATGAATTTTGGAATATTGTCCCAAACTGAGGAACCCGATCTTCAGTTGTTAGAATCCTTGTATATTTGGCATCTCAAACTGACCTTAAATGAAAATCTAAGTTTTAACAGTCTTTAATACTGTGAGGTTTTGTTTAAATCATGAACTCTTAACCACATATTATTGTAATCATTAATTTATCTATATGGCTTTATTTACTTCAACTATAATATTTTATAGGGGACTTGCGCGTAGGGCTTTCCTAACTTCTTTAGAAGGTAGTAACTATCAATTCCATGATTTTTTGAGGCTCAAACACCTTTCAGTAGAATTGATGTTCTTTCCAATGTAAAAGTTATTTTAATAGGCAAAAACATTTTATTCACAATATAGGGGGATGGGGAGGTGGTTCACCTAAAAAATGAATGAAAATCACGATAAACTTCATTATCTGCAGATCGGCACGAACTTCTATATGCCATTGTTTGGGAAGACATTTGTTTAAACAAAATTTTTTTGTATTATAAACCACTCTGCTTCTAAAGGAAGATTTTCTTGAATTTTCAAAAGTTTCACATGCAGCGGCAAACCCCTTGAGTTTACAAAATATTTATCTAAACAAAATATGTGAACCTTGCCTAGTAGTATATGACCTTAAACTTTCTTCAGTGAAAGAATAAAGTGATAAAATATCATAACTTTGAGTAAAAAAATTCAGAACTTGGTGAGGGTGTAACTTTTTAGGATTTTAGTCTTTTTAAAAGAACTGTCACAAATTATTTAGACTTTACTGAGATATAAATATTCTTTACTCAAATTACTTTTGGCATGTGCCGCCAGCTTTAATGCTGACCGAGAAAACTTTTTGAAAACTTTTGAAAATGTCTCAAAGAGCAAAGACAACTATTACAATACAAACATTTCCAAACAAAAACATCTATTTTCTCAATTATATATGCAAATGAAAATTTCAACTAGACTGTGGTATAAACCAATACGTTTTCCGGTTTTTCATTTTTGAGTTGCCAAAATTTTTTTTTATGATTGGTGTCATGCAACATTTTTATTATTCATCTGATAGGAATGAAACTTTTCCTTATAACCCGACGATATTATTATTTATTTAGATAAATTTTCCTACGCCCATCGTTTTGCTGCTACTCACGGGAAAACTTTTTAAAATTTATGTTTTCCGTTTGAATACAGTAAAGTATTTGCATACAAAATCTTATCTTTAACACAATATAAAGTTTGTCCTTCCTAATTACACATACCTGAAAGTTTCTGCATTAACTGGATTTAAAACAAAAAAGATATAAAATTTTTCTTTTAAAGAAAAAGAAAAAAGAAAATTCAAACAATTGATTAAAATATAACTTTCTTTAAGCTTCACGAATCTTGATTAAATTCAATTTTACAACCAGAAAATTGACAGATACAAATCCCTTTTATTTATATATAATTTTCACAGATACCCAATGGTTTCAAGGCTGTGCTCACAGTTCAACCCTTTTTTAAGATTACTCTTTACTAAAAAAAAAATTTTTTTACATTGAGCTGCTATTTCGGGGTATACAAAAATCCAGACTTTACTTATATTTTTTTTTGTTTTCATTTATCTATTGTTGTGTATTGCATCTGTGTGGAGTAATATAAAACTTTCATTATGTTTCGGATACCTATTAAATTTTTTGGAGAAAATTTTTTTTTGAGATTTTATAAAAACTAAAAAAAAAATTTTATCTACATATTGTTGCTACTGTGAGTTATTTCACAATCCACACAAAAGAGTGGCATTTTAGTGAACTGCTAAAAAATAATCTTTCAGTTCAGTGTAAATTCACTGCTAAAAATTACATCAAAGACCATTATATTTTGTATGTACCACACAAAATCTAAACACTAAAGTGTGTCATTGATATAAACATTAGAGAATCTTTTTTCTCTTCTGAAGGTGTATAACGTTATCCCTAAACAATTATATTTGGTATGTTGAAGTAATGTCCTTAACTTTTAATTAATTTATATTACAGCATTTTAGTTAAAATTTTAATATATTTTGTCCTCAGCAAAATGTATAAGCACTCTACCTGAAAACTAACAATAACAAACAATCATGTAAATGTTCAATCTTAATATACTTATTATTAGAGTTTTATATATATATATATATATTATATATATGTATATATATATGGTAGGATATATGTATATATATATACATATATATATATATATATATATATATGGGTTATGAGAAAAAAAAAAAGTATATATATAAAAAAAGTATATATACTGCTACTATAAGTGCTACATTTTAGACCAAAAAGTTTTACCCGGATTTAGTGTATTTTAAATTGAATCTTAGTAAATAACTAATTCAACATTAGCATGTTAAATGATGCACTTCATTTTAGCAGGCTTTGATATTTCAACGTTACCTGTCTGAGATCAAAATCAGGATCACCTGCAAAGTCGTTGAATGCAAAATTTAGTTTTATATATTAAATTTTGATACAAAACTGATTTTATAAACAATACAAAGCACTATTTCAATACTAGTTATGAATATCAAGCAGCATTTTAATATGACAGGAGACTAAAGATTTACTATTTTTCAGAAATATAAAACACAATGATTCCTCATGAGATATATTATCAGGTCTCTGTTTAGGTGGTTCATCGACATGGTCATTCGATTGATGATGTTATTTTTATACTAAATTTTACCCAAATTTCAAATATTATTTTATCTGTTAATATTTTGTTTTATAAATATTTCAACTTTTCAGCGTGATTTCAAGGGAGATTTTAAATATATTGTTAAAAACTGCACAAATATGCTGCTTCAAGTTAAACTAAGACAATATTTTCTAAGAGCGTTTGTTATTTTTTCTTTTTTAGTTACTTTAGAGGAGAGTAGAGTAATAGAATCAAAAGCATAGTCAAAAATATATGTCGTAGCTGCTTCCCAACTTCTATTGATGTTTCCTAATTGGGCTTTTTAGAAAGAAGTCATCATTTTCCAATCTCGAAGAAAGCCAACTATCATTTTCGTGATAACCGATAAGAGATAACTTACGAACCCTAGACAAAGAACTTTGATTCTCAACTGACTCGTATCTCACACTCACTAGCGTACTGTATGAATTCTAACGAACCCACACAATGAACGCAGAAGCTTTAAGTCAGATGAGGAGCCTGTTCACCAGAAATCAATCTAATGGT
>JABUQX010050379.1:40000-45000 GCA_015478945.1 Trachelipus rathkii
AAGTGAGAGTACATTACACGTTGAGCGAATATTTTCTGCTATGAAGAGTGTGTGGTCAAAGGAGATATCTTAGATTTAACTGTTGACAATCAATGAGAGTTATGTTTATTGTAAATCAAAAATTGCATCTTCAGGCCAGAAGCCTGCACAATGTTTGAAAAGACACAGAAATTTGCTGTATAAATAACTTCTTCGGGGAAATATCTTCATGGTACGATCGTAGTGTGGGAAAAAAACAGTCCCCATCTACATCTACCTGGCTGGACATTTTTTCTTTCTGTCACTGATGAATAATGGTAAGGTCAATATTTTATGCAATTAAATTTTTTTAGCGTTCTATTTTTCAAAAATACATAATATTATAAAAACCCCCTGTCCTGCTTATCTCCAATGTCCCGTTTGTGCCTTAAAAATGGTCAGCCTTATCCCAAGAATCACAAAAGACATTCAGCTATACTAGAATTACCCTCAAGTATAATTTTTCTAAATATCATTTAATTTTAGATCACATATAAGTCATTAATATATATGAATTAAAGTAATATAATTTGAGTAATTACAGATTTTTTCTCCATAGGCAGAGAGATATATATATATATCATATATATATTATTATTATTTGTTATTATATATACATGTATGTATATATTATTATTATATATATATATATATATATATATATATATATATATATATTATATATATACATATATATATTATATATATATTATATATATATATATATATATATATATATAAGTAAAATAAAGTATATTACAAAATATAAAATAGTATATAAACAAAATATAGTGATATATTATTATATATATATATATATATATATATATATATATATATATATATATATATATATATATATAATATATATATATATATATATATATATATATATATATATATATATATATATATATATATATATATGAGATATATATATATATTATATATATATATATATATATATGCATCAACCAAAGGCTTTTTGTCGAGCTGTGGCGCGGAACAAATATGTTTAATCCCCCTAGGTTGGGTAGGCTTGGTCTACGTTACATATAAACTATATAAACTACAATATATATAAACTAATAACAAGCTGAAATTTATTTTTAAAAAAATCAATCAAAAAGTTTAGTTTCTTCACAATTTAAAAACAAATCCCAATTTTTGAAATTTCAGATAAATAGTTCAAACAAATATAGGCTGAGCTTCATCCAAAAAAGTATCTAATGTACGGAGGTGCTTTTTTTGAATGAAGCTCCGCCTATTTTTGATTGAATTATTTATCTGAAATTTCAAAAATTTAGGACGTGGAACCTGTGCTCGCCTTCAACGATACCAATTCTGTTCTTTTATAATTCCGTACCTTTCACACTGGCGTATATAGCTAGAGAATATTTATGGCGGGAACATGGTCCCTTTATCTGAAAATTTCAGTAAGCTTATAATGAATTTCTATTGACTAAATAAATACTGAGTTGGCAATCTAGGGACATGCCCCCTTTCCTTAACCCCTAGTTACGCCTATGACTTCCAAAGTTCCAAGTAGACTGAACTTTGCAACATCGTCAACACAAATTGTGGTTCGTGATTTATGGACTTTAAGATCATCAAAAGAAAAGAACGAAAAATACACATGGGAATATTGAAATTTGTCTTGAATCTAAAATTTAAAAGAAAACAAGTTGAACAAAATCAAGAGAGAGAGAGAGAGAGAGAGAGAGAGAGAGAGAGAGAGAGAGAGAGAGAGGAAGAGAGAGAGAGAGAGAGAGAAGAGAGAGAGAGAGAAGAGGCTTTAATGCAGACAAGATGCCATCAAATAGAGTTTATTATTAGAATGAGATAGATGTCTTTAAATTAAAGATATTTATAAGAACCAAAGTGGTTGAATAAGACCCGCCCATTTTTTCTGATTATCAGAAATTGGAATAAAAATGTGTTTAAATTTGAGAAGCAAAAAAAAATTTTTAGTCGCTTTTTTTTAGGTTAATTTTAATTTCAAATTAGTTCAATTTTTATTTCAATTTATATATTTATATAAATATTTTAAAAAAATCATTTCTTTAATTATTTCTGAAACTCCGAGCAAGTTTCACACAACAAAAGAGTTGGTACTATAAGGTAGTCTTATTGCTCGAGAGGTTTCTTGATATGCCTTCACCTAAATGAAATTCTTACCAATCCGTCTTTATTTCTGAGCCTCCAAGCGCCCACCCCACAAACACCCCCACCCCACAAACACCCAACCCAACACCACCCCTACCCCCACCAGAACCCCTACCGCCCAGCAGCAAAATAAAAAAAGAAACTCTTTTATATCAAAATATACAATAACAATTTAATCAAACTAAATATTTGGAAAAGGTTTACAACATATTTATTACAAGGACAAAAAATAGAGATTGCAGGGAGAGGAGGATGAGAGGAGAGGGGAGGGGGAGGGGAGAGAAGAGGGGGAGGGGGAGAGGAAGCATGCTTGACAAAAAAATTAAAACGATATTTGTTGTTATTCCAAGTTACTCAATGAAAATTCAGAAAAGATATAGAAAATTTAAATAACAAACAATAAATGTTTATGGTTTTATTTTTTTATTATTATTATTATTATTATTATTATTATTATTATTATTATTATTATTATTATTATTATTATTATTATTATTATTATTATTATTATTATTATTATTATTATTATTATAGAATATATTAATTATTATTATTATTATTATTATTATTATTATTTATTATTTTTATTATTATTTATTGTTTATTATTATATTATGTATTATTATTATTATTATTATTATTATTATTATTATGTATTCTTTTTATATTAATATAATTATTATTATATTATTATTATTATTATTATTATTATTTATTATTATTATTATTATTTATAATATCATTTTTATTATTATTATGTTTTATTATTACATATTATTATTATTATTATTATTATTATTATTATTATTATTATTATTTAAGTTTTACTTTTAACTTCTAATTATTTTCTCATCTATTTATTCCTTTGTATTAATATTAATATGTAAGCATAACTATGAACTTTGTGGAGTGAGAAAAGAGATTTTTGATTTGATTGGTCTTATTTATTATTATTAGTTATTATTATTATTATTATTATTATTATGATATATTATTATTATTATTATTATATTATTATTATTATTATTATTATTATTATTGTTATTATTATTATTATTATTATTATTATTATTATTATTATTATTATTATTATTATTATTATTATTATTATTATTATTAATATTATTATATTATTATTATATATTATTATATTATTTATTATTTATTATTATTATTATTATTATATTATTATATTAATATTACTATTATTATTATTATTATTATTATTAATTTTTGTTATTTTAATAATTAATATTTTTTTTTTTTTTTTAATATTATTTTAATATTATTATTAGCCTTATTATTAATGTTTAATAATTATACACTCTGATGATATTTTTATTATTGGTATTATTATTATTATTATTATTATTATTATTATTATTATTTATTATTATTATTCCTTAAACAGGTAATATAGTAGTAATATTTTAATTCTTTAATTGTTTTAAGCAATTCACTACACATAAGAAATTAAATATATTAGAAGAAGACGTTGAACTCTTTTTATTAATATATATATATATATATATATATATATTAGTTAAGGTTGGTTATATTAAGGTTATATATATATATATATATATATATATATATATATATATATATGTTTGTGGGTGTGTAAAAATATGCGAGTGTGTCTGTAAATAGGTTAGTGTGGAGTGTAGGTAGTGCTTGTTGGTGTATGGTGTGTGTAGGTGTGTGTGTGTTAATTTGTATTTTGCAAGTGATTAAAACCAAAAGAGGCGTTGGTGGGTTTTTAAAAGGACGTTGGGAAATAACAGATTACCTTTTAGAATCGACGGAATTTTCGAAATAAGGACAAATCAAGAGGAGAAATACTTCAAAATTAGTTATTAGAATTATTATAATTGTAGTAGTAGTATCAGTAGTAGTAGAAAAAGTGTCGTAGCAGTAGTAGCTACAAATGAATTAATAATAATAATAATAATAATTAATAATTAGATAATGATAATAATAATAATAATAATAATAATAATAATAATAATAATAATAATAGATAATAATAAAATAATAATAATAATAATAATAATAATAATAATAATAATAATAATAATAATAATAATAATATTTGAACTTGTTCATTTGATATATATATATATATATATATAGTTAATATACTACTATATTTATATATACATAGATATATATATTAAATATGTCCCATATATATATATATATATATATATATATATATATATAAATTAGTGTGTGCGTTCGCGTGATTAAAAGCTCACTGTTTTAAATCTTAATATTATGGAAGCAGATGACATTAAATGTAAATGAAAATTGCGTTTATACATAAGTGTTATTGTGTTTTTTATATTTAATATAGCAGCAATAAATGGCAAAGCTAGCGAGCGAATGCGCGATATGATGGCGCGGAGCCCAAGCCTTCTCTCGCTGTGTTCTTTGCTCATTAGGTGTCGTGCTTGTCGAGCGGGGAGTTGCGCGTTCTCCCACTGTGTGTCTGTGACAGTGTTGGAACCATGATTCGAGTTTTATAACGTATTATCAACTTACTCTCATACATCAGTTCTCTTCTTTCTTTCTTTTATTTTCTTTTTGCTAGTGCTAGAAAGCTGTGTTTTTGTGGTGCTTAGATCTTTTAACGTTAATATATTAACATAATGGGTGAACTCGTAATATGTCCCCAGTGGGGACGCTATCTTTTAGGATTTAGTGTATTAATTTTAATGTGCATTAGTTCAACAACCGCTCAAGCTGAAAACTTCACAGCATCGGATAGACTTAATTGTTCTGATGGATTGCTTATTCCAGTGTGGACTCCACTC
>JABUQX010050379.1:52500-60000 GCA_015478945.1 Trachelipus rathkii
TTAAATAATTCATTCAGTCTCTCCCTATAAGAACATCTTAAATAGTAACAGGTACTCTGGGATCTGAGACAAAAAGGTACACTTTAAGGGGCCCTTCTTCTCTTGTTATTTGCTATACTCACATACCTACACACACGCCTACACACACACACACACACACACACACACACACATATATATATATATATATATATATATATATATATATATATATATATATTTATATATATATATATATATATATATATATATATATATATATATATATATATATATATATATATATATATATATATATATATATATATATATCTTTGGTTGGATGGACAACTCTGTGTGTGTAGATCGGATGGCATAATGGAGGTGATTCGCTACAGCAAGGAATTATACATTTTATTTTCTTTACATTCGACTAAACCTAGTAAATCTTGGAATCTTGCTGAAAGCTTGCTCTCATTGAACCTGTGACGAAAAATAGAGATCTCTCTCAACCCTCTGCCTATCGTCCTTTTGTTTTAATCTCGAGCTTTTCCAAAAAAAAATTTCGAGTCTATCCTAAATAGGAAGGCTTCGAATATTTAAAATATTTTCATATTATATCTGATCACCACCGGTATGGAGTTCGAAAAGAGTTCTATCCTGGTTATCATTTTCCCCTTCCCGCTTGCACCTGGTTCTCTTCTCTTCAGCAGTTGAATCTTTTGTTATAGAGTTAGACTTACCGATAGATTCTGATAGAGTCTGGAACAATGATTTACTTTCAAAACTTCCCATACTCGGTATCTATCCTTCGCTCTGTAAACATCGTTCTGATTTACTTTCCTGTCATTCTATGAGAGCTGCTGCAGATTCCCGCATTTCATCCTTTGAACTGTGCTCTTAAATTGACCTTTTCATTTATGACCTATTTATCTGTCATTTCATTACCTCTTCCCAATTATGCCGACCATCTCATCCTTTAATTTTCTTTCCATTTTGAAAGAAGTCTCATCCAACAGCAATTAACCAATGTCAAGAGGATTTCTTTTGATATTTCTCACATATCAGATTGAAGCAGTGATAAGTGGTCTTTTTCAAAAACTCAAAAGCTTAGTTCCTTCATCTATCTAATGTTACATCTTCAAAAACACGATACTCAAAACTTCGTCCGAAATTAAAATTATGGCATTACTTTAATGACTGATCTTTCTTGGGAGGTCTATGTTATTTTTCTCCCAAAAAAAATGTTTTTAAGAAGTTGGCTGTTCTAAGTCATCTTCAGATATTATTCGTATCTCCAGATGCTTGCTCCTCACAGAGGTGCCATTCGCCTTTGTTTAGAGTGGGTGTCACATCTGGTTTGGTTTGTGTGGGTGGGATGTGGTATGTGCTTTATAGAGTACGCGTCACATCTGGGGTGGTCCTATTCATACAGCTCTTCTTGAAAGGGTGGAATTCTTCCCTTCCTCCTCTCACTGACCCTCACCAATACTTTTATTCCACTAAGCTGTTCCTACTGTTCTATCATTCTATATATTCTTGAAACTGTTCCATCACTCTATATATTATAGCAATTACAACGGATATTGCTCTTTGATTGTTTCGGGGGTCCGTGTAGCTGCTGACCCTAAGGCGGTGCGATTGTTGGTAGTGCGTGTGTTGCGTGTGGCGGGATTGTGTTGTTCGTTGCTTATTCTGTTCTGCTGCTGTTTCGGTTCTTGTTGTCGTTCTGACGTCTTGTCTCAGACTCTTGACTGTACATAGGTTGCTGTTTGTTTGTGTTGGCTATGGTGTTGTTTGGGCGGAGTTTGACTGTACTGAGGTATAAGGCTTAGTAACAGTTTGTTTTTCCTGGTCCTGTGTAGGTGTCCTGTCCGTCATTGGTGTTTTGACTTACGCATTTTCAAACGCCTTTTATCGGCCATGTTTTTCTGTGATTTGGCCTTAATTTAATTTTTTCCTAACTCTGTTGGATTGTGTGTGGACTTCCAGCTTTTACTTACTGGAATAATATATATATATATATATATATATATAATATATATATATATATATATATATAGGATTATTATATATATAGTAATATTATATAATAGATATATATATATATATATATTATATTAATATATATATATATATATTTGTGTGTGTGTGAGTGTGTGTATGTAGGGTGTAGGTATACTTGTGTGTGTGCGTATTACGTATTTGAATGTGCGTCTTGACAAAAGAAAAAACAATCTTGCCACGTCAGTTCTCCATCAAAAGTTCGAACACGAAGAACAGGAGAAGTTAGAAGCACATTTCTCACTTATTTTAAACGGAGCTTTTTCTTCTCACACATTTTCTGCTGGTCATTGGTTTGGCATTTCACGTAATAGTTGGCGTTAAAGTTATATAGAAATAAATGGCGTGAACGTCGAAAAATAAAAGTGAAGAGTCGGTGAGATAAAGTGAGAGACAATGGTGATGCGAAAGGAAGAGAGAGAAATCGTGGTAAAATAGGAAGATTGTGAAAGATGGGGGAAAAATAGATAATTGAGATAGACAGAGATAAGAAAGATAAATCGTTTTGTAACGAGGAGTTGAGAAAAAGAGAGCAAGATAGTGAGGGGAAGATGGAATGAGAGAGAGAGTGAGAGATAGAGAGAGAGAAAGATGGAATGAGAGAGAGTGAGAGATAGAGAGAGGAAGATGAAATATAGAGAGAGAGAGAGAGAGAGAGAGAGGAGAGAGAGAGAGGAGGAGAGAGAGAGTAAGAGAGAGAAGAAGAGAGAGAGGAGAGATGAGAGAGAGAGAGAGAGATAAATAAAGAGTGAGAGAAAGAGAGAGGAAGATGAAGTGAGAGTGAGAGTGAGAGTGAGAGATTAGAGAGAGGAAAGATGGAATGATAGAGAGAGTGGAGAAGAGTAAGAGAGAGAGAGAGAGAAGAGAGAGAGAAAGGGAGGGATGTAGGGCAAGAAAGCTAACAAGAAATAATAACCAGAGTCGGAAATCAGAAGCAACGAGATAATGTAATGTTAGAAAAAGAGCACCGCTAAAGCACAACACCTTTAACCCTAACTCTCTTTGGTGTTTTTTTCCCACAACCATACGTTTCTCTCTCTCTCTCTCTCTCTCTCTCCTCTCTCTCTCTCTCTTCTCTCTCTCCCTTTCTTTTCCTTTCTTCCTCTCTCCTCTCTCTCTCGTCTCTCTCCTCTCTCTAAGACCTAATCACTTGTTACTCCAGCAAGGACGAGGCAGAGCTCTGTCGCACCTTTTGTGACACCTGAGAATGACGTCTGTTCTCAATTCTCGAAAGACTCGCATTTGTTTTGGAGGAGTTTTTAAGCATGTTAATTTATTTTGCATCGGAAAACGATTTATTATGCTCTGATGGACGCGTTTGAGACCCTCTCTTTATCATCAAGAAGAAAAAAAGGAAAAGAAGAATTGAACAACGAGTTATATTAATGAGGAAGATGATAGAAGAGGAAGATGAAATAAGGAGCCCGTGAAGAGCGGTGAGTTAATTAGGGTTATGTGAGGACGTTTTGTTGTCTGTTGGTGGTGTAGAGGAAGAAAATTGGAAAAATTATTAATTATCAAAGATAATAATGAATTTTAGTAAAAATAATTTAATTGCGTGTGTGCAATGTTTGAATATATAGTAGATAATGGAATGATTAGTATAAGTGTATTGTTGTGTGGGATGGAATGAAGGAGAGTGTGGTGGGGGTGGTGGTGGTGAGAGTATTAAGTGTAGTGAGATGGGGTATGAGATGTGTGTAATGGTTAATGAGTGATGAGATAGAGAGTATGAATTATTTGTAAGGTGTGGTGAGATGTGAGAGTGTATTGATATTATATGAGGATAAGAGATTATAGTGTAGGTAGTAGAATTGAATGAAGAAGAGTGAGATAGGTTGAGAGTGTATGTGGGTTAGGTGTAGAGTAGAGTTAGAAGCGGAGGAGAGATGTAAGTATATGAGGAGAGGTAAGTATATGTGAGATAGTTGTATATAGTAGGGTGAGGGTGATGGTGGTAGGTGGCAGTGATGTATTATGTGGGTTTGGGGTTGAGGAGGAGATTGGATGGTTGGGTAGGGATGTGTGTGAGAGGTGTATAATGGATTGTGGTTTTGATTGTTCAATTGATGTGTAGGGTATGAGTGATTGAGTGTTATGGATTTGGTTGGTGAGGTGTGGTGTGTGAGTGTGATGTTAGTTTGGTGTAGATATTTGGAGTGAGTGGAATGTGAGTTGAGTATATATGTATATTGGGGGTTGTTGTGGAAGGAGATAATTAGATGTGTAATAAGTAGGTGGGGATTGAGAGTGAGGATGACGGTGGGAGGTAGGTGGTAAGTTATTTGGTGGATGTTGGGAATGAGATTGTTTGTGTGAGTATTGCGAATATGGGGTTTTTGATGATATGAGGAATTAAGTGTGAGTGGTGAATAATGATAAATAATAATATAGTTATTAATTATATTATATATTATTATTTATTTATTATTATATTATTATTATTATTATTATTTAATTATTATTATTATTATTATTATTAATTATTATTATTTTCTCGAAACTAATAGTTTTTAATAACCGTACGTGTGTTGTTCATATGCTTGGTGTGTTTAGGTATTAATGTTGGTGTAGTTTTATGGGCTGTGGGGTGGTTAGCGTGGGTTGGATGTGTAGGGGTGTCTTGTGTTTAAGTTGTCGGTGTGTTTGGTGTTAGTGTTTGGTCACGGCTAGGTGAGTACGTGTGTATGGTTGGGATGGGGTTGTTAGAAGTGAATTATTATGATTTTCTTGGTGTAGCTGAGATATGTGTGTTTGTGTTATAGTATGTTTTGTGTTTTCTGAGGATATGATTTATCGGAGGTGTTGTTAGTTGCTGTGAGTGGCCTTAAGATGGTTTGGGGTGATGTTCGATTGAGTTATGGAGTATGGTGTGGTTCTGGTTCGTGTGGTTCTGTCTGTGTATTATGAGGATTTTGTTTTGATATGGTGTGGTGTTGGTTGGTGGGGTTGTCATGCGTATGTTGTGGTTGTGATTTTATTGTATCGTTTAGTGATAGGTAGTGTGGTTATTGTGTTTTTTAGGTGGATGTGTGGTGGGATGGGGTTTATAGGTTTTGATGAGTGAGTCTGAGGCTGGCGTTTATTGTATTGTTTTGTTATGGGATAGGTATGTTGGTGTGATTGGTAGGTTTGATTCGTGGTGTGTTGTATCTTGTGAGTGTATAGTGTGTTTATGAGTGTTGTGTAGATAGTTAGTAGTTTGTGGGGTTAGTGTTTGGTTTGGGAGGTGAGTAGTTGTGTTTGTTTGGTTGTGGTGGTGTGCTTGTGGGTGTGTTAGGTGAGGGAGGATGGTTTTTGGATGGGTGGTGGTTGTGTGTGGAGGGTTGTGGGTTGGGGATGTGAGTTTTGGTGTAGTTTGCTATGGTAGTGTGGTGGGTTGGTGTGTTAGTGAGTGTTTTTGTGTGATATATAGGGCTTCAAGGCGTGCGATGTGTGGGAGTGGTGGTTATACTACTGTAGATGTCGGGCTCATTGTCTGAGTTCCTTGTTTCTGTTGAACTGCACATGTGGTTTATTTGTGATTGTGGCTTTCTGTCGTACAGAGTTTGTGAGAGGGTGATGATACTTGGTGCGTGTGAGAGCGATGGAGAGCGATCAGGTAGTGTAGCAGCGAGAGTATGAGTCTAGTATGGCGGGTATATATATGATGGTAGTAGTATAGTGTATTAGTATTATATATATTGTATGGTAGGGGGGTGTGTATATTTTGTAGTGTTTATTTTTTTTATTGGATGTTATGTTTTGGGGGGTGATTGGTGGTGTGGGTTGTTTATATGAGTAGGTTGTTTAGGTGATTTGAGTTTTGGAGTGTGTTGTTTAATTGAGGTTTTTTATATGTGTTATGTTGTGGGTGGTGGGTATATATTGTAGGGGGTGTTAGGGTGGTTAGTTATGTGAGGTGCGGTGTATTGTGGTAGGTTTATTATTGTGTTGGAGAGTAGGTGCTTTGCGGTGCTGAGAATCTTGTGAGTAACTGTATGGCGTGAACGGGGTGTGTCTGATGAGAGGAGTGTTGGTTCGCATGGAATCAGGTGTTAGCTCTTAGCGCATAATGGATATTGTTGGTAGGTGAGATGTCTTTGGTGTGCCGTCGCTTTGAGACGAACCTGTTAGAAGGAGATATTGGGTGTCTGGCAGAGTGTTGATGGGCCGGATGGGTTAAGAGTTGTGGTTTCTCTATGGTGTGGATGGGGTACGGTGGTCTTATTGCGATATGCGTTAGTTATATATTATGTGCTAAGGTGAGCGAGTGAGACATGGAGGATCGAGTGTAGGTGAGATATTGATGATCAGAGACTTGAGGGCGATGTTCTCGAAGAGGTTGTTGTGCGATGGGGGTGGTTGGTATTGGTTTGGGTTTTGTGTTTTGATATATTATGATACTTGTGTTTGTCCGTATATATGGTGTTATGGAGCCGTCTGGTGTTTGATGCGTGGTCAGTGTTTTTGGTGGAGGTAAGTTAACGTATAGCCAGGAACGGCACTTGGAGTGTGGAGGATGCCGTGGTGGTGTGGTGGGTTTGTGTGAGTTTTGGTTAGTAGCGAATTATATATATATTGAGTGTATGGTTTGGTTTGGGTGTATGGGTGGTTATTAGGGTGTAGGTGAGAGGAGTAGTATTGTTGGTTGTGAGGGTTGGGGTATGGAGTTTTATTGATGTGTGGTGAGTGGGAGTATGAGTGTAGGTGGTGTTGGGTTGGGTCTGGTTGGAGTATGGGGTTTATGTAGTTTTTTATGTTGGTTATAGTTTGGTTGGTTTGTGTTGAGTTTGGTTTAGGTAGGGGTTTGTGTTTTTAGTTGTTATTAGGTTTGTTTCTGTGGTATAGTTGTATTTATAGTAAGTAGTATGTTAGTATTAGGTGGTTAGGGTGTAATATGTTATATTATGGGGCTGGTATATATAGTATAGGTGTTTGTAGTATGTGTGTGAGTTATAGTGTGTTTGGGTGTGTTGTGTGTGAGTGAGGCCTTATTATTGAGCTATATACCATATATATATATTATAATTGGTTCGCAGAAAAATCTAAATGTATTGGTCATAGATTTATTTATTTATTTGTTTATTTATTTATTCTACTTTATTTTATTTTATCTTATTTTATTGTTGTGATTTTTTCGTTCTTTGTTCCTTTTCATTAGAAAATATCTTTAAATTTTTTTTCAAGGAAATCCGATAATAATATTTACGATTTTCCTCCAGGTGGCTGAACTTGTATTATAGAAGACGGATTATAAACCGTACAATTTTTTTAGTTAGCCGAAATGGATGGATATAAAAACTCTCTCTCTCTCTCTCTCTCTCTCTCTCTCTCTCTCTTCTTTCTCTCTCTTTTTTTCTTTCTCTCTCTCTCTCATCTCTCTCTCTCTCTCTCTCTCTCTCTCTCTCTCTCTTTCTTTCTCTCTCTCTGTTATTACTTCCACTTATTTCTTTTATTATTTAAAATAATCACCCT
>JABUQX010050380.1:0-2500 GCA_015478945.1 Trachelipus rathkii
AAATATATATATATATAAATATGTATATATATATATATATATATATATATATATATATATATATATATATATATATATATATATATATATATATATATATATATATATATATATATATATATATATATATATATATATATATATATATATATATATATATATATATAAATATATATATATATAAATTATATATATTATTTATTATTATTATTATTATTTTAGCGCTATTCCCGCATAAGCGGGGTGGTGGTACGTGCAGCTTCCCTATTTCCTTCATCTCGCCCTCACCCTCCTCCCATTCCATTCTATCTCTCGCTAACACCCCTACCTTCTTCCACCCCTCATTCTCTCTCCTCCAACATTTTCCTTTATTCCAAAAGCCAATCATCTTCTTCTTGGTCTCCCCCTTCCTCTCATTTCCTATCCCTCCGCCTCCCAAACTCTAATAACCACCCCTGTTCCTACATTCTCTCCAGATGTCCAAACCATCTTAACATTCCCTACTCCGCTCTTTTCTCACCAAACCATTCTTCCAATCACATCTCTCTTTTTATTACCCTATTCCTAATCCCCTCTCTTTTACCAACTATCACTCTCAGCCCTTTCATCTCAAACACTAATTTCCTCTTGGACCTAGCATTCAACTCCCATGTTTCACCTTTAATTCCCACTTCAGACACAAATTTTTTCAAACACTTATCTTGAGTTTATGTGATAAATCCCCCCTTTCCATAATTCCCTCGAACTCAATGCTCTCATTTCTTCTCCTACTCTATGATCTATCTCTTCCTTTCCTCCTTCCTTACACAAATCCATCCCTAAATATCTGAACACCTTTACTCTACATCTCCTACACTAATCTCTAACCCCATCCCCTCATGTGTTTCCTCCTCCTCAAACACTAACACTTTGCTCTTACCTGGATTTATCTTAACCCTTTTGTCCCCACACTCTCTCAAACTCCTTCACCAAATACAACCCTTCTGAATCCTTCGCCACGAAGGTAGTATATACCAAATAGTATCATGTTCTTCCATCTATCACCCCTATCCATCCATTCCACCCCTCTCCCCTCCCTCACATTCCTCTGCAGACACTCCATAGTAAATTGAAAAGCCACGGTGACATCACACATCCTTGTCTCACCTCTCACCACCTCAAACATCTCACTCTCCCCTCTAATACTCTCACACACATTCTGCTATTTCTATAAAAGGCCCTATACCTTTACCTAATTTACCCCCTACTCCATGTTCCTCCAGCACCCTCCATAATTCACCCTCTTCACTCTATCCTTATCAACACCAGTCTAAAAAACACCCATTCACCTTCCCTTTCCTTTCTATACCTTTCTCCACCAACATCTTCATTGTGAACATATCCCCTTCCCATCCTAAATCCTCCTTGTTTCTTCCCCCATTCTCTCTTCCGTTAAATCTACTTTCAATTAGTATTCTCCATACACTTTCCCTACATACCTCAAAGACATACCTCTATAATTACTACACTCCATCCTATCCCCTTTCCCTTTATGCAGGGGAACCACAGCCTCCCAATCCTGTGGAACCTCTTCCTTCCTCATAAATTATATAACTGTACAGTAATTTCTCCCTCCCTCCATCTGCCATTTCCCATACTCATGTGTCTAGACCTGTGGACTTTCTTTTTTCCTTTAGTTATCACCCTAATAATTTCTTTCATTTGTATTTCCATATCTCTTTCCCGTCCCTCTTCCCCAACCTCACCTCTTGAACCTCCTCATCTCTTCCACCAAATTCATTCAATAATCCTCTAAAATATTCCCCCCATCTTTTCCTCCTCCATCTTCCCCTCCTATCCATTCCCATCCTCCCTTAACCCTCTCCTAACCCCCTCCCTCTTCTTTCTTTTTATATTTACTTCTTTCCAGAATATTTTGGCTCTGTTTTAAATTTTCTGTCCTTTCTACCATTCATTATTTGCATTCGCCACTCTCCCACCACCCTCTTTGCTTCCACTCTACCCCTATATTCCTCCCAGCTTCCCTTCTCCTATTCCCCAACCATTTTACATAAACTTTTTTTTTTCACCAAATCTTTCACCTCCTCATTCCACCATTCCCTCCCTTTCCTTCTCCTCTTTTACTCCACATATCCTTCTGGCTTCTTCACAAATTGTCTCTTTAAATCTCTTCCTCTCCTCCTCCTACTCCGTCCCTCTCTCGTCCCTCCACCTATCCTCCATACCCATCCCTCCTAAACTCGCTCTTACAACGTCTCATACCTTAATGACTTCTACTTTCCTCTTACTTTCTTTCTCTAACCGTTACCTCTACTACCCTTAACCTAGCAATATAAATGGTAATTCAGACTTTACTGCCTCTGGTGTTTTACATCAGTAATCTGCCTCTATCCCTATATCTATTTATACACACATAATCCAGTAACGCCCACCCCCCGTTATCTCACTTTTCCATGTATACTTATGATTTTCACTTTTCTTAAACCAATATTTCCAACTA
>JABUQX010050380.1:5000-12500 GCA_015478945.1 Trachelipus rathkii
TAACAATATATATAATATATGCTTAATAATATATATATATATAATAATATAATATATATATATATATAATAATAACTAATAATATAATATATAATATATATATATGCATAATAACTATATATATATGGAAAAATAATTTTAAGATTCGGAATTTTTAACAATCCAAAATTTTATACATTTAAATTAATTTTCTGGAATCTGGGTTGGAGGAGCTACAAAAATTTAAACCTCATTTCTTTTGTTAATTTTGAATATTAAAAACAAAATATAATTAAAAGAAGAAATTTAAAATATTAATTAATTATATTGCAGCAGGTGAAGCTACTTTTCTCTCGAAGCAGTCGAGTCATTTGAAGAAAATTTTTAGAATTCTCTTCCTCTGGTGGCAAGGGGCTGAAAACCCCCTTCTACCATATTGCTCTTTTTCGTGAATGGCGGTGATAATTGTAGTGGTTCCACCATCACCACCTTACAGACATACAAAAAATAGTGATATGTGTAAATAAATAAATAAAAAATATATATATATATATATATATATATATATATATATATATATATATATATATATATATATATATATATATATATATATATATATCTTTATATATATATATCTTTATATATAATATAATATATCTTTCATAATAATATATTATCTATTGAAATGTTTTAATAATAATAATAATAATAATAATTATATAATAATAATAAAAATAATAATAATGTAATATAATAATAATAATAATAATAATAATAATTATAATATAATAATATAATAATATATATATATATAAAATATATTGTCTTTTATATATAATAATAATAATAATATGTATATATATAATAATATATATGGCATAATATGTAATAATAATAATAATATATATATATATAATATAATAATAATAATATAATATATATATTTGATATCTTTATAATAATATGTATGTATATGTATATATATATATAATATATATATATATATATATATATATATATATATATATATATATATATATATATATATATATATATATATATAACTATATTATTTTTTGAGGTTAGTGTACAGAACCCACCACGGCTCACAATGAAGCGGCCACACTGGGCTGAAAAATCAGCACCATGGGAGGGGCCCTGTCATATATATGTTTCAAATGTCAAAGAAAGATTTGATTGGTGAAAATGAATATTCAGTCAGTCAAAATAAATAAAAACTAAATAAAATTTTATTCTTGCATTGTTAATAGTCTTAAGATTACATAACAAAATCAAATGCTATAAAAGAATATTTCACTTATATATATATATATATATATATATAAATATATATATATGCTATATATATATATATATATATATCTATCATATATATATATATACATATAATAATATATCATATCTATTATATCTAATAATATGTATATAATAATAATATGTATAAATAATAATAATAATAATAATATATATATATATGTATATGTATATATATTTCTTAGCATCTTATAATAATAATAATAATATATAATATATATATATATGTAATAATAATAATAATATAATAATAATATATTTATTTATATATATATTTATTTATAATAATAATATAGGTTATATAATAATAATATAATATATGTAATATGTATAATATGTATATATAATAATAATAATATGTATATATATATATGTAGCAATAATATAATAAATAATAACTTCTTCAATAACATATAATAATAACAACCAATAATAATAATAATATAATATATATGTTTAATAATAATAATAATAATATAATAATAATAATATATATAATAATAATAATAATAATAATAATAATAATAATAATAATAATAATAATATGTATTTATATTGGTCCAACTCATTTTACTTAGTAATATTTAAAATTTATAATAATAATAATAATAATAATAATAATAATAATAATAATAATAATAATAATAATAATAATAATAATAATAATAATAATAATAATAATAATAATATAATAATAAATATTATTTTAATAATAAGAACACGAAAAAGAGAGAGAGAGAGAGAGAGAGAGAGAGAGAGAGAGAGAGATAAGGTTGATCCTGATTTTCAAAATTATTGTTTTTTTTTTCTTTGGCCGGACCCTGTAAATTTGTTTCTTGTTGTAAAAATATAAACTATGTTGATTTTAAGACAAATCGTGCAATATTAAATCTTGCCGCACCAGGCCCGATTGTTGCCAAATTTTGCCGCTTGTCTCAATAAAGTGAATTTTCCTCAAACAAATTATTGCTTACAAAGAAAGTGTGCACTTTATTTTTGTTAAATTCTACTATTTGTGCTGTTTTCCATAGTTTTATTTATTTGTGTGTACCTTCGCGATTAAATTTGAAAATGTCAATGAAGAAAATATTCCTGTTTGGTCCCATGAAAAATCCCATTACTGGCAGTAATTTGCCCTCACGAGCAGGGTTGTGGAGTCGGTTCAAAAATTTTCCGACTCCGACTCTGACTCCGACTCCACCCTCTTCAAAATTACCGACTCCAACTCCGACTCCGACCTCTTGAAAATTACCGACTCCGACTCCGACTCCGACTCCACCCTTTTGAAAATTACCGACTCCGACTCAGACTCCACCCTTTTGAAAATTACCGACTTCAACTCCGACTCCGAATCCGACTCCACCCTTTTCAAAATTGCCTACTCCGACTCCGACTCCACTCTCTTCAAAACTACCGACTCCCCTACTCCGCGACTCCGACTCCGATTCCGACTCCGACTCCACAACCCTGCTCACGAGGGGGTGTTTTACGTGTCCAGTATTATGATATGCGTAAAGTGGTTAAACTAACATGACAATGCATCTCTTGTTATCGATGAATGTCTAAAATATTGAAAAAAGAGACCGTTCGAACTGCATTTAAAAATGTAAAACATTATACGAAGTTCTACGTGAACTTGAAATGAACAAAACGCGGCAAAGTGGCTTAAGCAGATTAAAAGAAAAAAGATTTCAAGGCAGTCTTGACGATTTATTTGATATTACACATTGAAAAGCAATGAATTTAATAAAAATAGAATTCGACAGAGAATTCTTAATTGCACAAAGACAAAAAGGACGTATTAACTGAATGTTGGGAATTGACAAGAAGTTGACTGCTACTGAACAGCATAAGGCCGAAATAGTAGCAAATGAAATTATACAAAAAAAGTTGACAAAATTTAGGCATCAGATTCTGGTTAGTAATTACTATTTCTAGTAATAAGCATTATCTGACCTTTCCTGAAGCACATTTAAAATATATGCTTCGTCTCTTTCGTACTTGCTTTAGCTTGTAATGCATATTTCAGAATATGGATGTCTACCTTCCTTATCAAAGAATAGTTAGCAGGAAAAAAAACAAACAGAGGTGGAAACAAACGTTATCAAATCTACTAGCGGTCCAGACTAATAACATATCGAAGAACATATTGAAGAAAAAAATAATTCGTCTTTTCAGTCCTACAGCTAAAAGAGCTAGAAGGGAGATCCTAGCAGCTCGACTATCAGTGGCATAGGGAGTGTATCATCAATCGTACATCCGTTAAAAAAGAAAGAGAAAATTTTCGCAAACAAACAACATTAGCCCTTAATTCTAAATTTGATGACTTAAATTTAAACTTGGCAACTATCCGTTGGGATTCTAAGACACTTCCAGATATTACAGGGAAAAATTCAATCGATCGATTTCTAGTGGTAGCTACAGGTCCCAACATAAAACTGGTTTAAAGAGTTCCTGAACTTTCGTCGGGAACAGGTAATGAGATAGCTTCGGCGGTATATGATACCCTACAGGAACGGTTATTATTGAACATTGCTGAAGCGTTTGTTTTTGATACAACCGCTCCTCCTCGGCCTCCTGACTCCCGGACTCCACTCTCAAGACCTCCTCGCCACTCTCTCCTCCTCTATCCTCTCCAGATGTCCCAGTCACCTCAGTTGGACTTTTTCTATCTTATTTCTCATTGCACATACCACTGCTTTCTCTTTTATATGCTCATTTCTCACTGAATCTCTCCTGCTCATTCCCAACATTACCAACAAGGGCCTTATCTCAGCTGGTTGTATTCTGCTTCTTGTAATTACGTTGGTCGTCCAACTCTCCGCACCCTACAGCAATAAGGGCGTCAAAACATTCTCAAAAATTATTCTTTTCTCCTGCAGGGGCACATTATGATCCTTCAGCAAAGGATAGAAAACGTTCACTCTTCTTCCGTATTTTCCTATCCTTTC
Source organism: Trachelipus rathkii (assembly GCA_015478945.1). Taxonomy (NCBI): domain Eukaryota; kingdom Metazoa; phylum Arthropoda; class Malacostraca; order Isopoda; family Trachelipodidae; genus Trachelipus; species Trachelipus rathkii. Next base: position 9,269 of record JABUQX010050380.1, read on the forward strand.
GGGTATATCTTTCCCTACTCCTCCCCTATTTCCGAACAGACTTCCTAAATACTTAAAACTTTCTACCTCTTTTATGTTATTACCATCATCCTGGATAATTAACCTTCTATATATCTCTCTATTTACTCTCATAACCTAACCACCATCTTCTCCTTATTCATTTCCAGGCCTCCCTCTTCGAAACACATATTCCACCTTTCGAGTCCCTCCTCCATGTCCTCCTAATTTACTCTCCAAAAAAGCTATTTCGTAGACGTATGGCAAAAAAAACATCCATTGTTCTTATCCCATCCTGCTTTAAAATTATTTATAACATTATCTAAGTATGTTATAAACAACAGGATCGATAACACACTTCCCTGTTTTACCCCCGTTCTCACTTGAAACCACTTTTCCTTTTCATGCCAAGTCCTCATCTTGCACGAACACACCTCGCACAAGCTCTTAATTGCATTTATAATTCTCCCCAAAACTCCATATTCTTCCTCTAGACATTTCCACAACCTATCCCTTGGCGCCGAATCAAAGTTTTTTTATTTATTTGCAAATCCACGAGGGCCACGCTCATCCCAACATTAAATTTCTTTGTCTTTTCTACATTCTGTCTTAAACTGAAGACCAGAACCGTTGTTCCCTTATTCTTTCTGTACTCATGCTGCTTCTCTCCCAACTTTGCTTCTATCCTCTCTCTCAGCCTTCTCTCTAGCACACACTCACACACACACACACACACACACACACACACACACATATATATATATATATATATATATATATATATATATATATATATATATATATATATATATATATATATATATATATATATAAATATATATATACTATATATATATATATATATATATATATATATATATATATATATATATATAAAGGAAACAATAATCTTATTTTGTTTATCTTTTTTGAATAATTTGTTTTTTTAAATCTCCAGAGTTGTTTTTCTAACTCTTTCTTTCGTAGTTTTATTGAAAATTTGAATAGTTCTCATTTTAAGCGTAACGATCTTCCTAGAAACCAAGTAATTGAAACAGGCTTTCCTCCGAAACAATTTGAAAACCTAAATAATAAAAAACATAAAAAATATAGTTAAAATATCCCTTTTAGTTTATTGTAACTATGTTTAATTAATTATATTAATTAAATATAGAATGTGCAATAGAATATGCCCCCCCCCCTAAAAAAAAAAAGTTCTAAACAATATTTAGAAAACGTTAAGTTCATTCCCTTTTAAATTAAGATGATAATTTAATTTAAAATTTTAAGGGAAAATAAGTTAACGAAAGCAAAGACATTTTTGGACATGTGCAAATTACTCTAGCGTATACAGAAATGGGTCAGATTCTTATGTCGAAGGCCCACTGGTTCTATTCCTTGTTAGGAAGTTCCCATAGTAGTTTTCTCTCACTAATAACGGTTGTAAGTTTAAAAAAAAACATATAAGAGCACAAACACTTCGTTTGTATAAATAAGATTCAGAAAATATCCTAAAAGATTTGAACTATAAGCAATTACTATCTTAGGATATTTGTCATTGATAAAAAGGATTACATATAAATTCAATTGCTCCTCAAATTTCTAATAGAAAAAATAATAAAAATAAAACATTCAGTGCAGATTTACAAATAAATGTTGTCATCCAATCATTAAATTTTATATAAAATATATAAAACTCAAAATATGTTTATTTAATATTTTCACATTTGCAGACAAGTTACACAGTCGGACAATTTTAGTAGGATATTATTCTGATCTGGGTTTGATTTTTAGAGCCTGGGGCGGGTGGAAAAATGATCGATATAGGAAAATGGTCGATATTTGTGCCAAAAAAAATCTGCTATTTAGGGGGTTTTATACCAGCAGAATCCACGACACAGGAAAGCCAGCATATTTGACTGACACAAACTGCTGTTTTACCCTCAACACAGTTTAACAAACATGGCCTAACCTAATCATCTAATAACCAAACTGGCAACAAGGCATGGCTTAGCTGACCAGCCTCTAACTAGTGCTCAAATCTGCTTATTTATTTAACACAACTAACTCCACCTGTAGCGGGATCTTGTAAAGTTTTTTTTATAGTAAAATGATAAACATTTTATTAATCTGACTATTTTCATAATAGTAATGTTTGGGTCTATTTCCCTTACAAACATCATTCTTACCAATGTAATCTGAGCACCTTTATCTACAAGATTGACTCATACATGTGGCTATAAACATCTAACTCCAAATATTCATATTTCATTTTTACCAGGCAAAGAAAAAGATAAACAAAAATAACTTTGAAAAAGTTTTGAAAATTTTAAATTAAAACTTTCTTTCTTAAAAAGAAAATGTTTTCACCGTTTCAGAACAGTTATCATTCGTCACCATTTCTTGAATTATTTGTTGAAATTTATTAGTCAACTCTTATCTTTATTGAAATGTTTTTATTTTATGAAGAGAAAATAAAAGTGGGTGGATTTAGTTTTGTGTAAAAAGTGTGTGTATATGCTTACCATATATATATTATATATACTATATATGCTCTTTATATTATATATACTCATACCATATATATATATATGGCGACTCAAATTGTATCTTTTCTTTATATATACTATATATATACTCGCTCTCTGCACCAATGTATATATAACTACTCTATATATATATATATATATATATACCTCTCTTTATTTTCTATATATATATATATATATCTTTGTTTTCTCTTCCTCTTATCATGCATATAATACGACGGCCATACTCCGCTGGGCATGGGAAGTTCAGGTATTTGATACAACGGGCGAACTGAAGGTCAGTCAAATAAAAATTCTGTAAACTAATAAATCTTCAAGGTTGCAGTTTTAGCAGAATGTAAACTTATAATAATATTTTTATCAGTGATTTGTCATTGTGATGAAGTGGGTAAATTTATGACTTTCAGAGGGAGAATGGTTGCCGAGAGAGGAGACAGGGCAGCATCTTCTGGTTTGGTATTTAGTTTTGCTCTGTGGATGTTTTATATTGGGGTTGATCTGAATATAGTGTTGATTTGGCAATTGTTGCTTTGGGTTAATTCGGTGGGAATGAGTTCCATTATGGGAGTTTCTGGTGGCGGGGGGGGGGGAAGTGCGTTGTAAATGCTACAATTGTACATGGCCGGTGTAATATTTTGCCTTCTTAGCGCAGGGTGTTGTTGTAATGTTTGGTGTAAGAGGTGGTC
>JABUQX010050380.1:20000-33273 GCA_015478945.1 Trachelipus rathkii
ATATATTAATAGACATGAGGAAAACCTATTTTGGTTTGTGAAGAGTTTTTAGGATTAGTGTCTGTTGAAAGAGTAAGAGCAAAATCTCTAGCAGAGGCCATATTACAAGAGTTGAAGTAAACAGTGACTTTCTTTCTCATTGAACAACTACGATGATGGCTCAGCAGCAATGAAGAAAGCTTAAGAGGTGTTCAAACTGTCGAAATATAAAGTGGGAATTGTATGGTTATTTGTTGTTCACATTCATATGGAATACAACATATTATAATCTATTGACAGAGTGAAAACAACTGTGCACTATTTTAAATGACCAAGGCAGACAATTACTGTATTTTAATAGGAAAAAACTCCCCTGAAATTAAATGGACAAAACTAGCATTAATGTGTGAAACAAATTGGGTGGAAAGTTACGATGGGTAGATACGATTTAAAAAAAGGTTTTAATGCAAATGTGGAAATTTTTGAGGAATTTGAAATGGATCAAGAATGTGGAATCTTCTTCAAATACCTCAAATCTTTTAGAATCTGTTATCACGAGTGAATTGGTTATAAGTTTTATGAAGATTTCACCTTTATTCGCCATCAGTCTTCACTAAAGGAATATATTTTAATTTCCATCATTATTGATAGCAACTGCTCTTAGTCATATTGAAAACGTGATGCTTGCTTTGAAAGATTATCGCGGAAACATCGATAAAAAAATTTCAAGCAATTTTGAATTTGCAACATAATTAATTAATTTATGAAGAAATGAGAATATTTCTTGTCAGAATCAAGGTTAAATGAAAAGAAACAAAGAAATTGCCATCCGTTTTTTTTTAATGATTTTTCAAACCAGTTAGAGGGCAACTTTTGTAAAGTGCGTCTTATCTTTTAATCTTTTAATAATTCAAAAAGAAAAAATTAAAATAAATTGATCAGTAAGGTTACTTTAGGATCGATACGGATTCTCGCATCTATCTTACTCATCTTGCACTAATGAAAGACATTTCTTTACTCTGAAAAGTCTCAGCAAATTTTCTCCAGGGGTGCAAGGACTAACAGAATTGGCTTTAATGAGTGTTCATATTAGCTACAAAATATAAATGGAATAAATTGTAAATCAATCTGCTGTTAATAGAGCGAGAAGAATAAGTTTCTTATATGTATAAAATAGCCTTTTTTGTGTATTTTGAAATTCCTATCAATCAGAATATTTTATTCCCTTAATATTTTATTCAAGTAAGGATATATATATATATATTATATATATATATATACACTAAAAATTACTAAATTATAGCTATGAAAATGTATATATATATTTTTTAATAAAAAAATTAAAATATATATATATATGTCTATAGTATATATATATATATATATACTTATATTATTATATATATATATATATATATATTCTTAATCATAAACACAAAAAAAAATTCGCTAGCTAAACTTGGATATATATTACTATATATATATATATATATATATATATATATATATATATATATATTATAATATATATTATATATATATATTATATATATATATATATATATATATATATATATATATATATATATATATATATATATATACAGTGGCGTATTTAGGGGGGGCCAGGGGGGCCATGGCCCCCCGAAATTTTCTAGACACTAAAAATTTTTAAGTATCATATCTGTTAATAATATAAAGTGCAGAGGTTAAATTAATTTTATATAATTTGTCGCTGTCAGGAACAAATCTCGTAAGTCCTTTAGTTAAAACTAAACTTAAAGCCATCAGAGAAAATGCAACATTAGAATTTCAGCAGATTTTTGAAGAATGTGTAAGTATATCAGAGCTGGGTATTGAAATTGTTGTACCAAGAATTAACAAGTTCAAAAATACAGACCCAACTTTCCTACTTCCGACCCACAGGCTTATTATCGCACATCCATTTTAATACCATTTTTGGATGATTTAATATCAGCAATAGGAGAGAGGTTTTTAAATCATAAAGAAATTTTTCCTCCTTGCAATGTGTCATACCGAACAGGTGTAATGTGAAATATGAGAAGATAAAAAAAGATTGTGTAACATTTTACAAGGAAGATCTCGAAAGCCTAATAGAAGATTTAGTAAAAGCAGAATGGGATTTGTGGAACTTAAAATGGCATCACAGCACAGATCGTCCAAAAACAGCAATAGACAGACTAGTTCGTAGTCACAATTTCCAAATATTTAAATCTTGTTCGCAGTCACAATTTCCAAATATTTACCCTTGTCTACTGCTTCAGTAGAAAGAAGCTTATCAACATCAAGACTTCTGAAAACCTACTTGAGAAATACTATTGGAGATGAAAGACTTACTGGACTTGCCCTCCTCTACATACATCGAAATATTGACATAAAAACTGAAGATGTTATCTCGGATTTTGCTCACTCTCATGCCCGGCGATTAAAGTAACTCACAATTTAGGTAAGATGATTTAAGTAATTTATATTAATTACTCCCATTTTTTCTTAGAAATTTAATATTTGGTCCTTTCACTTTATATATATATATATATATATATATATATATATATATATATTAATACATTTTTTGCCAATGGAGGTCCTGAAAAATAGACAGACATTAGATTCCCATTTTCTTTTATAAATATGAGAATTTTAACTTCAAAGGACAATGAAGACCACTTAATTTTTTACTATTAGCTATCGCCGAGTATAAAAAAAACTTAAAAGAACAAATAAATTGTTCTTTGAAGTTACAAATTAAGATATATTTTTTTTACTTTTTTTTTTTTTTTACTAACAGTTAGGTTGCCATAATGATGCCAATTATTTTTATTTATTAAAATGCAAATTATTTATTACTCTTTAAAAGTTTTCTTAAAATTTTAAAGTAATATACATAATATGTATCATAATTAAATTTTGAATTAAATTAATCTATTTAAACGAAAATAATTTTATTAAATAAATGAGAAAAATTGTAATTAAAGCAAGACAATAAAACAAGATTTGTTGAAGTTATAACCTATCTCGCTTGTTCTTCATTTCAGTACTCCATTTTGAAATCTAGTTTTATTATCTAGCGATGACAATATTATTAAATATAATAATAATAATAATAATAATAATAATAATAATAATAATAATAATAATAATAATATATAATAATATATTTTCTATCAATAATATAATAATCAATAACAATAAATAATAATAATAATAATAATAATAATAATAATAATAATAATAATAATAATAATAATAATAATAATAATAATAATAATAATAATAATAATAATAATAATAATTTTTATAATTATTATTATTATTATTATTATTATTATTATTATTATTATTATTATTATTATTATTATTATTATTATTATTATTATTATTATTATTATTATATTATTATTATTTTATTATTATTATTTTATTGTTATTAATTAATTTTATTATTCATTATTATCATTATTATTATTTATTATTATTAAATTATTATTATTTTTATTATTTAAAATTATTATTATTATTTTATTATTATTTTTTTATATTATTATTTATTATTATTATTATTATTATTATTATTATTATTATTATTATTATTATTAATTATTATTATTATTATTATTATTATTATTATTATTATTATTATTATTATTATTATTATTATTATTATTATTATTATTATTATTATTATTTTGTGGTGTTCTTCCTTAATATGTTGAAATATTTTACTCGGCTTATACTTATGCTGCGACATTCTCATGTTGAGTGTATTCGTTGTGTATCCAATATAAGCGGCGTTACATCCACTTTCAGAACATTGAAATCGGTACACAACGTTACTACTCTCACCATCCGAAAGCGCTTCACGAGTAGAGAAGCACGAGCTCAGTTTCAATGGCTTATAGTAAGATCTTAATATAAGCCATTGAAACTGAGCTCGTGCTTCTCTACTCGTGAAGCGCTTTCGGATGGTGAGAGTAGTAACGTTGTGTACCGATTTCAATGTTCTGAAAGTGGATGTAACGCCGCTTATATTGGATACACAACGAATACCCTCAACATGAGAATGTCGCAGCATAAGTATAAGCCGAGTAAAATATTTCAACATATTAAGGAAGAACACCACAAAAATCCCGATAACAGCATAAAAGAGGGCTTCTCCATCATAACAACAAAGAAAGATTTTTATCAATTGCGCCTCGGGGAATCATTGCTCTTAAAAGGAAACATAAACCAGTAATTAACATAAAATATAATGAAATGTCAAATTTTTTAAACATTTTTAAATAACAAAAAGTCAACGTAGGTTAACTTTTCTAACTTTTAAAATTATTAATTTTATTATTATTATTTTTGTTATTTCAGTTGGTAGATTATGAGAAACGGGAAAAATTTAGAAATATTAAACAAAATAAACTATTCCTTGAAAATTCCGAAGTGTACGGACGAAAGCTTGGTACTGTTATTAAATCAATAGTTTTATTTTATTCCAGAATAATACTAAAGAAAATTTCTTCTGTAGACAGAAATACATTTAGGAGGCTTGAAAAGGCAACAAAATCATATGTTAAAATAAATGCTGATATTGAGTTATTATTATTATTATTATATTATTATTATTATATTATTATTATTATTATTAATTATTTTATTATTATTATTATTATTAATTATTATTTTATATTATTATTATTATTATTATTATTATTATTATTATTATTATTATTATTATTATTATTATTATTATTATTATTATTATTATTATTATTATTATTATTATTATTATTATTATTTGTATATTATTATTATTATATAATTATAATTATAATTATAATTAATTATTATTAATTTATTATATTTTATTATTATTTATTATTATTATTATTATTTATTAATTATTATTATTATTATTATTAATTATTATGTATTATTATTATTATTTATTAAATTATTATTATTATTATGTATTATATTATTATATTATTATTATATTATTATATTATTAATATTATTATAATATATTATTATAATATTTATTTATGAATTATATGATATTATTATTATTATTAATTATTATTAATTTTATTATTATTATTATTATTATTATTTATTATTATTATTATATTATTATTATTATTAATTATTATTATTATTATTATTATTATTATTATTATTATTATTATTATTTTTATTTTTATTATTATTTTAATAATTATTATTATCTTTATTTTTATTATTTAGATAATTTTTTTATTTAATTCATTGGCGCTTATTAAAATAAACAATTTAACATAATTTAAAAAAATGCAAAATTATAACATACATATGGTTGAAACCGAAGGCAGTTTCCAAAGAGGAAATCTTGTAATACTTATTTTTTCCATAATTCATAATGTTAACAACATGAACATTCTACCTGGGACACCAAAGCATTGGTAAAGTACTTTCAAATAATAAGATATAAAGACAGTTCATAAGTTCGATATGTAAAAATACTACATAGGTTTGCATTATTAATATTATATTATTATTATTATTATTATTATTATTATTATTATTATTATTATTATTATTATTATTATTATTATTATTATTATATTATAATTATTATTATTATTAATTATTATTATTATTATAAACCATTATTATTATTATTATATTATTATTTTTATATTATTATTATTATTATTATTATTATTATTATTATTATTATTATTATTATTAATTAGTTATTATTATTATTATATTATTATTATTATTATTATTATTATTATTATTATTATTAATTTCTTCAACTGATCAATATTAATTTTTTTATTATGAATTATTATTAATTATTGTATTAAAATAAAAAATTTAAAATTTAATTATTAAAACTTAATTATAATTATTACTCTTATTTATTATTTTATTATTATTATTATTATTATTATTATTATTATTATTATATTATATTATTATTATTATTATTATTATTATTATTATTTATTATTATTATTATTATTATTGTTATTATTATTATTATTAATTATTATTATTATATTATTATTATTAATTATTATTTTTATTAAATTATTATTATTATTGTATTATTATTATTATTATTATTATTATTTATTATTATTATTATTATTTATTATTATTATTATATTATTATTATTATTATTATTATGATTATTTATTATTATTATTATTGAATTAAATTATTATTCACTTACTCATCAAGTATAACGTCGAATTTCCAGGTAGCATACACTCATTAGAGTAGTATATAATCCGACTGTATGGATCCAAAATCATTGAGTCATATTATATATTCTCCGTTCATCGCATAATCATAGTAGAGGTTTTAGTAATACTCTTCACCCTATCCATTTAATTAAGTAATATTATAACTCGATTTTTAATTTTAATTCTTATTATTATCTCATATGTATTTAATATATCGTATTTATTATTTTACTTATATTATTATTATTATACAATTTGATTAATTAATAATTAATTTATTTTATATTGTATGATAATAATTCTTTAATTTATTTATTAAATATTTAATTATTAATTAGTTATTATTATATTAATTAATTATATTATTATTATATATATATATTTATTATTTTAATTATTATTATATATATATATATTATTATTATTATTAATTATTATTAATTATTTATTATTTATATTAATATTTAAATTAATTATATAATAAGTTGTTATAATCTATTCATATACTTAATTTAGGTTTATTAAAATAAGGAAAATTAGATATATATATATAATATATTGAATAAATTAAAAATATATAAATAAGTCTAACAACCGAGAAAGCAGTTACAGTTTATAGTAAATTGAGTAGGTTTTTAATAATTTTGTATTATTTATTCTCATTAAAATTCGATATTGTTATTCATCACTTTCAATAAGTAACATCTACTCTGTCCTCAACACGTAGTTACGTTAATACACCAAGCATAATGCTCTATACTATATGTCATGAGATAGTAGGATATAGTTAGAAGGAGATTCCACTACACTCTAGGCATTAAGGAATAGACTATATACATATCTTATATTTTATTATTATTATCATATTTTTATTATTTATATTTCTTATTAAAAAAACTATTTTCAATATACTAATTATATTTAATTATTACGATATTTATTATTATTACTTATTTTATTAATTATTAAATATTTATTATTATTATCATTACAGTTTTATTTATTGTATTTATTTATTAGTATATTTAATTTATTTAAAGAATATTAGATAGTGTTATAATATTGTTAAGTGATAGTATCTATTCTTATTCATAAAATCAACGTTCATATATATATGTATTAATTTATTTATATATTATTTATAATTATTATATTATTATAATATTATTTATTATTATTATATATTATTATTATTATTAATTTAATTATTATTTATTATTATAATTTTTTTATTTAGGCAAGCTATTATATTTTAATATATATAATTGAAATAATTAAAAAATGATAAAAATAAAATAAACATTTATATGACCTAGTGAACAACATAACGATAATCAGTTAGTTTAAGAAGTAGAAATATTGTATAATATTTAGGATTATATATTAATATGTAAATTATATATATAAATGATTTATATATTACTATTAATTTTAACTACTACTAACTTATTAATTTATTTGTATAAATTAATATTTATATTTAAATTATTATTCATATAATTATTATATAGTTAGTATTTAATTTATATATTTATTATTTATTTATTATATATAAAATTAATTAATTATATAATTTAATTAATTAATTATTTAAATTTATATAATATTATATATTATATAATTTTATATTTATTATTAAAATTATTTTTATTATTATGTTATTATTAAATTTATTATTATTATTATTATTACTTATTATGAATTATTAATTATTAATTTATATATATTATTATTATTGGTATTTTTATTAATTTATATTTATTTATGTGATAAATTGATGGAGTATATCAATTTATTGATTTATTTTAGAGTTTGGTTTATTCATTAAGTTATACTGTATTATTACCTACAATTTCTTTAGGATTATTATTAATTAATTTACAATATTATGTGCAGCTTGTTATTCCTCATGGCATTTATTTTATTATTATTACTTATTTATTTAATTATGTATTCAATTTTTAAAATTAATAATAATTATTATTAATTTTATTATTATTTATTTATTATTTATTATTTAGATATCGCATTAGTTGATGTAAACTTTTTTTATTATTAATTATTTTAATTATATTATTAGTTGATTATTTATTTATTGTTATTTTATTTATTATTTATTTATTACTTATTATTATTATTATTGCAATGTTATTTATTATTTTGTTTTATCTCACTTATTAATTACTATATGATGTATAGTCCTAATGAGTAATTGGCTAACCGATTACTTCATTATCAATTATAATAGTTAGATATTAATTTATTATTATTAGAATTAGGTAAGTTATAATTTAAAGTTAATTTATTATTTAATTATTCAGTAATTATATTGTATTATTATTATTAGATGGTGAATTGATTCTATTAGTTATTAATTAGTATATTTATTTATTACGATATATTGATTAATTTGGGATTATGTAAGTCCAGTTATTATTATTGTTATTTATCTATATTATTATCTATCTTATTATCTTACATGTATCATTATTAGTAAATTTTTCTTACACTCATTTCATTCGTTCCCTTGATCTCTAAAAACTATATATCTTTTTTTTTCCCCTCTCATTATATAATCATTCTGACCATGGTTCGTAAATCAATCAGATTGAGCTAATAATTTAACATCATTATGGCCATTCAGGCTAGAAGGCAGTGCCTGTCGGGTGTGGAAAAAATTATCTCACGATTCTCATGATAAATAAATACTATATCCAAAGGGGTCTCGCTAAATATTTATCGCGATTCAGTCTAGAGAAATACGGATTGCACGGATATCTCTTCCGACGAGCAAAGAGCGTGGCTTTACAATACAAAGGTTATAAAGATAGCGCTAAAATTCCTTGGTTCTCACGTAGCTGACAATATTGTAATCAATACTTAGCAACTTATATCTGTATAAATTCATGCCTTTAACTCCTCTTATTCGATCTGATCTTTGTGTTGCTAATTCTCCAACTGAAAGGCTAATCTCTTCGGCCTTCTCGTTCAAATCGATAATTCTCTAATGTTCTCAAATACAGCATACTTTCCCATTCCCTTCAGTGTTTGGAAAGCTCTCAGCATGTCCAATCCGTATATTTTACCGAAAAAAAGGAAGCCGCTCGGATCCTTCTAACTATCGCCTTATGGCTCTCACTTGTATTCTATCTTTGAAACCCTTCAACCTTCTCAACTTCACTTCTTAGATCATCTGGAAACTCCTTCCGATCGCCAGTACGGGTCTCGTTGCACGAAGTCTACTGCGATAACATTCCTATCTCCGATTTACTGGTTTTTTCCGCTCTTTAAGAACTAACGGGGAGACTTGGGTGGGTGGCCGCTTGAACATATACAAAGCATTATGACAGAGTATGGCACACATGCACTGCCTACTACCTAAAGCAAGACTCCCTCCTTTCCTTTGGGTTTTCCCTCTCACTCTCTCCTTAGCTGACTACGTTATATCTAGCTTTCCTTTCAAATCGCAATCAATAATATCGCTGTGTAGATGAGAATGTGGTGAGACTTTCTTCTTTTTCTTGTCCATAGTGGTGATAATACTCAGAGTAATCCTGTCTTATCCACTATCATTTAATATTCCTACTATTTCAGTCTAAATGAATCTTCTCATCTGCACACTTCCTAAACTCTATCCACTCGTATTCCGATGACTCGACCCTTCAGATTTTCATTTTAAACTCTATCAATTTATTAACTTTCCCTACTATATTTACTTATATCATTGTAGCCTATCTTTCCGATTTTATTGGTCTCGCTGATGGATAGAAATAACTTTGTGAAATTCATTCTTTAAAGCCCACTATTTTACAAGCATATCCTCATCATCCAAAATATATTACCTTTTCTTATACTATTTTCCTCGTACTTCTTTCGAACGTATGTTTTCTGTCGATTCTCTCTCCTGTTGACAATATAAATTAACATCCATGTCCATTTAACATTGATACAAAAATATATCAGTCTAGGACAACCTTCTACATCTCAACAAGAACGGTTGATAGGGCGGCCTCAAAAACTGGAAGTTCTGTAGACTGTGGAGACTTTCCTCCTTTTCTCAGTTGCTCCGCTAAACAAAGGTCTCATCCGCCCATGTAGGGGAGTACTGCTCTCATATCTGGGGGGGGGGCTCTGGTTTCACCAGGCTTTTGGATAGGGTCGAGTGAACGGCAAAAAGGCTTATAACTGTTCTATACCTTCCAGTTCACTTGACCCTCTATCTTTGCGAGGCGAAGTTGGTGCTTTTATCTCTTTTCAATAGGTACCGCAGCGGCAACTGTTCTCGAGGAAACTTATCATCGGTACATCCACCGTTTGCGACGCCATGGTAGTAGCAGTTACTCGTATCTGCGCACGAGTAATTGTGTTGACATTGGTAACTCAAGGCTAGTTTGCTGTGTTGCTTTTCCTTCTTTCCCACCACCACTGTTTTGTGGAATTTTTCTTCCATCTTCTGTATTTCCTACTGAATTTAATCTCCTGCACTTTTAAAGCCTGCGTCTGTGCTCATTTGCGCAATTTGCGCTAGAGTTTGAACTTTTGAGAGTACTACACCCTCCTTGAATAGTGCTCTGCCCTGTGAGTGGTGGTGACAAATGTAAAAAAAATCTTGGATGGGCAGATATGTGGCAAATGAAACTGAATCTTCTATTCCCCCCATCAAAAACATCATTCAGATTATCCCAGAAAATCGTAACTCTTTCCAACATTACCCTCAGATGGATCATATGTCCCAACCACACAAATTTTGACCTTTTTCAACCTTTGAATTTAACCTTTAAGACTTCTAGTACTCACCCACACAAAATCTACCATAGCTCTCTACCACACCTCACTCATCAGAATGCAAATCCTTCTATCCGATACTCATTCCTTTTTTCACGAGCAACACAAACACATTTTCACAGCTCACACCACACCACTCATTTTCATCGTTTTCCTTTCATCTTTGTTTCAGTTCACAGCGAGCAAATCAAAATTTGGCCCTTTTCTAAATACATCCATCACCTCTCTCCTCATGCTCCTCAACATTTATTCCTCTGACATTTCATATACAGTACGATTCATACATTTTGTCGCCGAAGGATAAGAAGGGCGGCTTTACTGCGATCAACGCCTTCTCCGAGCATGCCATTAGCATTCTGGCAAAAGATAAGTGGTAAAGTAGGCAAGAAACCTACACTACCTGTCCCTTAGTAGCACTTCCTACGCACACGCAGGAAATCATACGATGTGGAAATTTTTCTTCCTACACGTATGGATATAAGGGAAAGGGATGTCTGTAAAGATGTTGTCTAGAAGAGGGGTGTGGAAATAAGTATGTGGATAAAAGGTGGTGTCTGGAAGATGAGTGTGGATACTGAACGCATAACAGAAAGGCGAACCATTAGGCACTTAAATGTCATACTCATATAAAATTTCATTAATGGTATATATATATATAATATATATATATATATATATTATATATTATATATATATATATATATTATATATATATATATATATATATATATATATATATATATATATATATATATATATATATAATAAATATATATATATATATAATAAATATAAAAAATTAATAAATATTATTATTATTATTATTATTATTTTATTATTATTATTAATAATTCTTATTGCAATTATTATTATTATTATTATTATTATTGCAGTTTTAATATTATTGAAAATTCTTTATATTTGTTGAATTAATAGGCAAAATAATCGGCGAAATTTGCCGATACGATGACGATGAAACGAATTAAAAAAATATGGCTCGATTTTGCCGATGACTGATGACGATGAACGGATTAATCGTCCCATCACTAATTATTACCCCAACAATTTTCTTTGACGTCATATAATAATACTACCATATGGAAACAAAGAAAATTAAGAATTTTTTAGCACATCAAAAAACATACACCACTAGTAATATTCGTTTTGTATAACCGGAACATAAAATATGTAAAAGACTGCGCCATGTTATGTTGCCCTCAATCTATGATTCAAAAAAGGGAGAAAGAGTTGCCATTGAGAGTTATTGAGAATTCGGAAAATTTTGATCTATATATTAAATAAATTTTCACAAATGGGGCAATTAAATATGTTCTTCCTTTGTAACAATATCTAAACTTCTTTTTGGTTTTGCTTTTCCATTTTTTTCTCACTGGCAGGCTATGTCTAGAGAAACTAATGTAAAATCATGAAAAATATTATTGTATATTAAATGAATATAAATAGAAGAGTATTTGGAAATAGGGGTTAGTAGTTATGGTGAGATTGGTGAGGTTAGTAGAGGTTTGCCGACAACAGCATGACCGACAAGTTCTTTAATCGTTTATTCTTTTTCTTTCTTTATATAGTATATATAATATATATATATATATATTATATATATATATATATATATATAATATTATATATATATTATATATATTATTATATATATTATATATATATAGTATTATATATATATATATATATATATTATATATTATATATATATATATATATATATATATATATATATATATATATATATATATATATAATATATATATATATATATATATATATATATTATATATATATATATATATATATATATATAATATTATATATCAGGCTTGGATTCCAAGTACAAGTACTTTTGGTTTTAAAAAAAACCCCTTTTGGGTTTCCTTTGGGGGGACTTAAGTACATTTTTGGAGTACTTGTACTTGCAGTTTCTAAAACCAATGTACTTGTACTTGTACTTGTACTTGAGCTTTTTGTACTTGGTACTTGTGCGTACTTGCAAGTATTTTTGGCATTTTTAACTTGCAATATTTTCATGTTATTTTTATCATTTTCCTATGTATTGATATTATTATTTATTATATATGTATTCTAAATAAATTTTCATTTATGAATGTAAAGTATGTCAATTATATATATATATATATATATATATATATATTTATATATATATATATATATATATATATATATATTATATATATATATATATATATATATATAATATATATATATATAATAT
>JABUQX010050381.1:0-12500 GCA_015478945.1 Trachelipus rathkii
GAGGTCTTTATATACTATTACGTATACTATATATCTACTGATAGTATATAATAAAATTTATATATATCCGAGATCTTTATATATATATATATTTATATAGTATAGTGTACTATATATATATATATAATATAGTATATTATAAATATATATATATATATGATATATATATATATTATATATATATATAATTATTATGTTATATATATATAATATATATATATATACTATAAAAATTACAGATTTTAAACCATTTAAAAACTTTCTATGAAAAAGGAAAATTTAACTTTTAAGCGTGAATTGGCAGGAGGGGTATATAAAATACCCTGTCTTGTGTGCAGTGATTCCTATTATGGAGAAACTCTTAAAACTCTAAAAATTAGAAAAGAGCAACATAAGGGAGAAGTTAGAAGAGGCAATGTAAGTAATGCATTATTTAAACATTTCTCTGAAAAAGAACATGATATTAATTGGGAAGAGGCTGCTTTTGTGTTTTTATCAAAAGAAAAAGGTTTGAATCAGATGATAGAAGCTTATTTCATTTCTAGTGAAGACAATTTTAATGTGTCAGAGGGATTTTTTAACTTTGATCCTGTCACAAAAAGAGTGATAAACTAGAAAACATTTAAACTTATGTTGCAGTGTAGTGTTCCGACGTCTTTTGCTTTTCCCCAAGTGAATAAACAGAAATTAGAAATCCCCTCATTGTATTCCAAGGGTTAGTAAATTAATCTTTTATAAATTAAATTAAAATATAATTGGAAAAACTAGAGTATAATATTAATATATATATTATAATTCTAGGGTTCCAATCCTGGGCCTTGTTCCTTATTCTAATACTGGGCCTGTTTTGACTCTGTAATAACATATATGGATATATATATATATATATATATATATATATATATATTATATATAATATTATATATATAATATATATATAATTATAATTATATATATATTTACAGTTTTTTGCTTTCATTTTATACTATTTTTATATATATGATTCTTTTATATATATTTATATATTAATATATATATATACTATATATATATATATATTATAGTATTATTATATATATAGTAATTTGAAATTTGGCAGAAAGCAAACTATGACTTAAAAAACTTTTTTATTGAGACACTTTAGCACAATTAAAACATATTAAAACTTTTTGTATTCCCTGAGTTAATGGTATCAAATGCAGTAGTCTTTCGCTTCATTTACGAAGCCTCTTTCAGCTGCTTATATGTTTCGAATACCTACTCAGGAAACCGACTGCTTGGGAAATTTGAAGAACTAAATAGTGTTTAATTATCTATCTTTCATGGGTAATGCAGGGCGTTTTGATAATAGATTCGTCCGTGTGGATCTTTTTTTATTTTTGGAGTGCTCGAAAATGGCGTTGAAATAAAGTTCGAAGAATTCTAAATTACTTATGAATGTGAAGCAGAAGAGAAAAAAGATCAGTGAAATTACTATGATATAGGGGTTGTCAATTTTGAGGATGCTTTTTCATATGTATAATGGTTCGAAGAACTAATTTCTTTCTGTAATGTTGGGGGAGTAATTTTAAGAGTTTTTATGATTGTGAGTATCTGGTTTATTTCTCCTGACTTAATTATTGATGTGTTTTATAGGGTTATGAAGATGGTAGGTTTCCTATATATTTTTTTTATTTAATGATGACTGATAACTGTAAAAAACATTTTCAGCATGCATCTACCTGATTGTTGAGTGGTTGAAATTGTGACTGCGAATCATGATTCATAATTTGAAACATATTAGGAGGTAGATCTTTGATGTTGTTTTTTCTTCTGGTAAAGTTATTTGTTTCGCCAATGTATGTTTTTGGGCAGTGGTTGCAGGGTATTGTGTATATACATTGTAGAGGTTCAGGGGGTGGTTTTGGTGGATGAAAAAGTTTTTTTAAGGGGAGGGCATTGGTGGAAGTGAGCGTGATGTTTTGGGGTATATATTTTTTAATACATACAAAAAAACAATCTCATCGTAATACATTTACAAACTCCACTATCCCCTCTAGCATCATAAAAAGCTTACAGAAAGGCAAGATCCAAATATTATAGGTTGGAAGCACCCTTCCCCCCCACATGCAACCCTCAAAACACCTCCTACCTCCCCATCCCCATAAAAAACACTCAATATCTTAAAAAATATATACCCCAAAACATCACGCTCACTTCCACCAATGCCCTCCCTTTAAAAAAACTTTTTCATCCACCAAAACCACCCCCTGAACCTCTACAATGCATATACACAATACCCTGCAACCACTGCCCAAAAACATACATCGGCGAAACAAATAACTTTACCAGAAGAAAAAACCAACATTCAGAAGATCTACAAGAAGATAATCGAAATTCATCTCTCACCACACACAGGTCACAATTCAACCACTCAATCAATAGTAATTCCATGCAAAATTTAATCAACATCCCCAACCACCAAAAAAGAAAATTAATCGAAACCTATTGTATACATAACTTCAACAATTACAACAATATGACAGGAGAACATAAACTAGATTACTCACAACACAAACTCTTAAAATTTAACTCCCAACCATCAAAAAGATCGAACAATTATACTATGAAAAGCATCCTCAAATTACAACCCCTTAATCATAATTTCACTTATCTTTTCTCTCTTTGCATCATGGTAATTAAATTTTTCAATATTATTTCAACTTCATTTTCGAGCACCCAAAGCAAAAAAATCCAACGGACGAATCGTTTTATTCAAAAAGCTGCCCTTGTCATCACCCATGAAAGATAGAAATTTAACACTAGATTCTTCAAAATTTTCCCAAGCAGTCGGTTTCCTGAGCAGGTATTCGAAACATATAAGCAGCTGAAAGAGGGCGTCTCTGATAAATGAAGGAAGACTTCGTAGCATGTTGATACATTACTTCAAGGAATACCAAAGTTTTTAATATGTTTTAATTGTGCTAAAGTGTCTCAATAAAAAAAGTTTTTTAAGTCATAGTTTGCTTTCTGCCAAAATGCGGTTTAAAAATTTACTATTAAAACTACGTCAAGTAGATTATTTCTATATATATATATACCCGTGCTATATTATATATATACTATATATATACTATATATATATATATCTATATATATTACTTATATATATATTATATATTATATATAATAGTACTGTCTATAATATTTAATCTATATTATATATATATTATATTATATATAACTATATATATATCTATATAATATATACTATATATATTATATATATTACTCTATATATATATATTATATATATGGCCAAACTTTACCAAGATCCGCATATATCTTCGAAAACTACGGATATTTAACAAAGAAAACTAATAAATAATTGGACATCAGCGTATAAATTTGTATTAAAATGGATATTTTTAGGGCTCTGAAGCCGATGTGGAAGAGGGGGACTTTCGTCGTCGTCCGTCGACCCCGAACTTCGCCTTGGAAAGCAGGACACAACTTTTGTTTATTGCCGGTTACCCGGGGGTATTCTTTTTAGATTTAAAAAAAAATTTATAAAAAAATCGACTTGCGGAAACGAGACAATGATAAACAGAATATTATACTGGCAACTTAATAGTATATAGAGTGTGGTGTGTTGCTGTGTGTAGTGTGTGTGTGGTGTTGTGTGTGTGTGTGCGTGTCGGTGTGTTGTGTGGTGTGTGTGTGTGATGTGTGATGTTCTTATCTATGAACGAGATTTCTGCATTGTCTAAAGTCTTCTGCCGGATGAAAAAATTGAACTTGTTACAATTTCTTACATACATTACACCTTTGTAGCAATACGTTATTTTTTCATATGAATTATTTTTTACTAATATTTTACTAAATTCGAATATATTTTTGTTTCGTGTACAATACAGTCTTTTTTACGCTATCATGGCTGGGTGCCTTTGGTAGACTTTCAACACACAACACACACGTAATTATATACTATCGATTTTATAGTTAGTAGTATCTAGATACGATTCTAAGGTTCGAGTTTAGCGAGGTGAAGAGTAGAATGATGCGTAAAGCTTCTATGATGTGTGGATTTACAGTGGCCTGGATGAGACTATGAGCGTAGTCGTTAGTCAATTGCGGAGAGCTCAAGTGATACTAGGATGTAAGGAGGCTGGTAAGCTGAGCACTAGGATAGGGCATGAACTATAGAGAATGGATTGGTGTAAGTGGTTGATTAGAGCACTCGAGCGTAGTTGAATTAGTATAGTAGTTCTTCGCGATCTCTGTTGAGTGTTGTGCGTCGTGTTGTTAGATTAGTGAGACGATATTAACTACTTGGAGAGAGCGATCGACCTCGTATGTGAGTATCAGTACATAGGGCACTACTGTATTTGAGAGTTGGTCGTACGGGTACGCGCTGATTGAGAGTGATTCATGGTCGATGTGGATTAGGTTCAGCCGGTTCTATAGTGATGATAGTCGAGTATGACTCGGTCGAGTGTTTTGGTATCTGCTGATCACTGAGTAGCGCAGCAGATGTCATATGCGCAGAGTCGATTCAAATATGCGACCATGCGGTACGTTCGAGTATGATTGCTCACGCATGGGCGACTGTGGATCGAGTGCTACTCGTGGTTCACTCAAGGCTTATCGTTAGATAGCTGCGTGAGGCTACTCGGGACACTGAGATATGCGAGTAGTTACATCATACATGCATGGTCGTTACTCATATCATCGGCGTGACGACGGGATAGCAGGAGGTTATCATGTTAGCTGTACGATGAGGCGGTCTGACGTACTCTATATACGTATAACAGTCTAAGATCGTCAGAGTCAGCGTAGCAGCGTAGGTTGCTCTAATCATATATAGCAGACGTGGACATCTTAGATGATATGGCGTTATGCACTGTGTATTGCGGCCGGGGCTATCTGGTCTGCAGGTATATAGTGCTGCACGTGAGATGTGCGCGGCTTCATCATAGTTTGGCATCTGTTGTGGAGAGGGGAGGAGTGGTTCAGCGTATTATTATGGGACGTAGACGAGACGGATTAGACAGGCGAAGCTTACGATTCAGATTAACGTGAGTGTCTTGGTGAACGAGTCTCAGTCGTATAAGGCGTTTGAATATGTCGTTAGGAGACTCTTAGGAGTCATTAGCTGATATACGTAAGTTGTGAAGATGTGTAGTTTTACTATAGAGTGCGTAGAGGCATCGTTGATGAGGTGTGCCTAGGGCGCGATGAGACGTGTGTGAGTTGGAGACGACAGGGTTGAACTTTTTAGTGATGATTAGGCTCGCGTCAGTGGGTGTGTTAGATACCTATGGATGTATGAGCTGTCGGATAGTACTTGTGGATTCTAGTCTCGACGTCGCATGTAGATACGCAGTCTGAGCGTGATTATAACAATAGCGCTGACGTGTACGTGACGATTGTGAGTCGTGTGGTCTCTTTAACAGCACAAGATAGTCTCGCTCTCTTGTGATGTGACTACATGTAGGTATCTTATTTATATTATTGTGTGGGATGGAGACAGCGGTTGTCTACGGTGATAGATATAGGTTGATAATAGCGAGTACGGTTAAATAGAGGATTGTATGCATTACGAGTTAGGCGATACATTAACGCACTGAGATCAGCTTAGTTCTAGTGGCACAGAGTAGCAGAGCTCAGCGTACATTACTCATAGAGTCGACGATCTCAAGTGTGATAGTAGCGACGGAATGCGATATACTCACTAATATGATACTTATTGACTGATGCTGACTCTAATATCGGGCGATCTCTCCTTGCGGTGATGCTCTGCATGAGTGCAGAGGATATGAATTGGTCTCTTGTTGCAGCGTTTATACTGACTATAGGTATACGTCAGTAAGAGCTAGGATAGATGGGAATACCGACTGCTGCAGTGTGACGGTGAATAGTCATATAAAGGTGGATTATATTAGTGCGATAGTGTCTCGTTATAGTCTGGATCGATTCGCTCTCGTGTATGCTACTCTATCATAATGTAAGTCTAATTATCTGACTGGATATGATAATAATATATAGTATAGTATATATAGTATGAGTATATATGATTTATTATGATAGTACTATAGTAAGTAATGATAGCTATAGTAGAGTATATATATATAATATATAATCAGTATATCCAAATATTTTGTTTTTAATATTACATACTTTATAATTAAATATATCTATATATATATATTGTATACTACTATATATATAGAATATATATATATATATTATATAATTATATAGTATATATATATTTAATAATATAGTACATACAGCAATTGTTCATCTATGCCGTAAGTGGAGGGCTAGGTTACTGCCCTTCAGTGTCCTAGAGCGAAGAAACAATTTTTTTCCAGAGAGGTTTGATGAATCGCCAATGAAAGAGCCTTAGCCTTAGGAGGGGCAAGCTGGTGGTATTCTGTGCTGGAGGGTGTGGTGTAGCCGCATCACTCGTTCGTGGATTGGTGTCATCACACGACTGGCACCGCAGGGTTTTGGATCTGATTTCCTCCCTTCTGGACATCTATGAATATGTAGACTCCCTTTTCCGGTTAGGCGATGTCATCGGTCAAAACGAGTTGTCGATAAGGGTAAGCACCATGCATGGGGGGGGGAGCGAGCTGGTTAATATATTTAGTACATCATATGGGTTAAACCTTGGAGCAGCTGTTGTGTCGGAGGTATCTGTAATTGGGATTTTAAGAGATTCCGGACTGAGACAATGATGAGACTGTACGTAAAGACGTTGAATTGTACTTTGAACTTGTGAATAGGGCGCCATTGGCTCCACTCTAGGATATCAACCTGGAAGAGGCTCGTACTGTTCGGTGATCAGGTCGACTGGCGTACTGGCTTCTATCTCCAAGGTGCCGTGCACGGCAGATATCTGAGTAACGATCGGGTGGGAGGATCCAGGAACAGGTGGGCGCCATCATGAGTCGTGTCGAATTAGAGTATGACTAGATTCGCATAGTGGTTTGCCTCCTCTCCAGGGATGCTCAGCGGGTAATTGTTCCTAGTGAGTATCAGACTGTGCACTTCCATGACCCATCCAGAGTCTTAGTGAGCATAGGACGCGTATTATTTTTACGATGCACTTCGAAGAAGCTTTGGAGCTTGAAACCTCTGTCACTTAATGAGGAAAGTGTGGTCCCCCGTCTTGAGGATAGTTGCTGGGCAGGTTGCGAGTGAGTGACCATTTGAGGTTGATCGGTTTACAGCCTACACGCGTCTGGTAATATCATATGTGGGGTTCGTCTTAGTCTTTGACGAGTCGCGTCTATGCGTAGGGACATTATTGGTGTGATAATACGCATCTGGTAGTGGTGATCGATGTATGTTTTGGACTGGAGTATATGCACGATGTGTCGTTGTATCTTACGAGACAGCTTGTTCATGTGGGTGGTGGATGTGGTGCGCTATCGAGAGAGACTAGTGAATCTAGGTTGATATGTCAGTTTAGCGTCATGGCATGTTAGGTCGAGTGGGCCTACAGTTGATGTGTCGCCTATGATAGTGGCGGTGTGTGGAGCAGTTGATATATGGCGCTAGTAGTCATCTTTTGGTATATTCCCCTCGTCGGGAACTCATATAGGTGTGCGAGAGGCTTATTATAGAGGAGCAGGTTGAGTAGCAGATATCGGTGTCAGTAGGAAGAGTTTGTGGGCTCATTCTTGTTACAGTACTCTCTATGAGATATTTTCAGGACATGTAGTGGTATAACTGATATGGAGACGAGCTTCTTCATTCACTCTGACGAGAAGGTGAAATATGCGTTGCCGTAGTATACGGAATGCTCGCGAGTTTTTATTGCCTCTGAGCGCCACAGGACGTGTTGCAGGAGTTAAAAATGGCAACGTTTGGTTTATCCCGAAATATGTGGTCGAGACGGATCGGATGACATTGCTCGTTCGGAGAACTTATTCCGGTATGGCTATGAATCGGTCATTGAGGCTAGCTATTGGGCGAGATTACTATGATAGCAGAGATAAGGCTGGTGATCCCACAGTGCTTCACTTCAATTCGCGCTGGTCCTTACCTGTTTGAACAGGAGGGTTTTGTTAGTTAAATTATTGCCATAGCATAGAATTGGCGCAGTGAGAGATGCTATCGGATCTGGCCAGCCTTGATGAAAAAATATCATACAAGACGAATGCAATCTTACACCGAAATTAACAGCGTGCCCGATAGCCCATCCACGTATTGATCCGAGCACACCACCATTCATAGCAGAATCTTCTCCTCGCGCAAATCAGCGAAACTCTTGGCTCGCTAGCTGGTAATCCTGGTCTGCGCTCTATTGACCACGCACTGAGCTTTATCAAGAGATGGAACAAGAAAGCAGAGCAGTATAGACTAGAAGACAGCTCGCGGCAATCGCGATCTTGCGCCATTCTCTAGCGGTGAGTTTCAGAGCGCGAGACGTAGAACGCATGATTGGTTGGTAGGCTATCTGGTTGTGAGGTCTCGTGTGCGGTAGAGACTGCATGAGCAGTGGAAGAGATAGATGGAATTAGAGCTGAGAGCAACTGGATTTATCGACGACGTCGGCTGGGATGTCTCACATGTTCTCTATACGGGGTATTGCGCGCATAGTATCTCTATTCGGATACGCTGTCACTACAGGTATCTTATGTGCTGATGAGACTCGGTAGCGTTGAAGAAAGTAACCTCAGTGTGCGCGTGTGCAGACATGTCATGCTGGATGCAATGTGAACGCGATGCTGCGCTGTGCGATTGGTGTGACTGTTCGTGCCGGATAGCATATCTGTAAGAGAGAGCAGAGTATGTGGCGAATAGTGTTAAGGAGTAATTTGCGCATGAACAGATCTGCTTGGCAATGAGTGTTGCTGTAGATGCCGATGCGGATGTGTCCAATTCCTGAAAAGATGTTTGGCGTAGAGCGAATGGACTAAGCAGATTGAGCCATTAATAGATGAGCCCTTGTGATGGGTTAGTATGAAGATAGATGTTATTCGTTGATCACGCATCGAATTTCTAAAAAAAATACAGTTATAGTTCAGGTGTGATTGTTGACGCTGAGGATGATAGGCATTCGTACGATGAGGAGATATGGTTCTTCATTGCGTGGTAGTCACTAGAGTCGCCACTTCGACTGTCTGTGAGCAGAAGTAGCGTGCGATCGTGTCATCCGATAATACTACTATTTCGTCTAGCGTGATAGATCTGCAAGCAAGAAGTCATGAGTATTAATTACATCGTGTGATATGCGATAGCACTAACTACGAGGGTAATAATGTAGTTACGCGTTACGTTCTATGATAGGGCTAGACGTGGCACGTCGTGTTAGAGTAGTAATATAGCTCTTCTAATCTTATATAACTCTTCTTTCGAATTTAATATCTCGCATCCCCCAATGGACTCTATGCCTAGTGGAGGCATAGAATTTGGAGGACAGCATTCTTGGTGTCACTTCGCTGTTTGATGTAATGACACATCTCTTTCTAATACTTCTGCACTTCAGAGAAAGGCGAATGGAAACTGTCAACGCTCTAAGCGTTTGGAATCTGTTTTTTAGGCATGAAATGAGACCATGAGGTCCCCAATCTTGGAATCAAATTGTCTCAATCTCCAAAGTCATCTCAACGATGACTTACTGGCAATTCCGTAATCAGATCTTTTCATCCAACGATCCATATTGGAACATTATGGCACCAACACTTTCAAAGATGACATCTTCCGGTGACGCCTTTCCTCCCATTTCCCATGGAAAAGAACTCCTATACCTCAACGCATTTCTGAATCTGCTTGTTGGCAGATACTGATTCCGCTCCATCTAATAAAATGAGCATTTTGGTTTTGCTCTTTTCAATGCGAACCAATCCATACAACAATATGGACTCGGTTAACTAATTTATCTTGCAATTCATGGCGAAGCACCCCCCCAATCCTACTGGAAAATCTTTCCAAACCTGTCGTATAACAAATCTCCTGTTGTATGACTATTCTTTACCACAAGGATTTTGCAGATCTCCTCGTCGAGATCCGCGTCTCAGCCAGAAGGGCTGATCAGCAGTACAGCAAGGCAACCGCAAGTCAAATAGAGACAATTGTCTCAAAGAGACCATCATATTTATAACAACACAGCATGGTCACTTTCCTTTAATGATTGTCGTGGGCTACTATTCTAATTTGAAAGACTTGTCAACTAATAAACATGTGTACCCAAAGTGATATGTTTGCAGTAAGCATTCAACTATGTCATCGCGAACTTCTTCACCTTGGAATATAAATCGCGCTAACCTCTATTAGAAAGAGGTGATAATGATAGGGGAAGGTGGCAGGAATATCATTCTAATATGTTTCCTATTCTCACAGTCCTTCTTCAACTAAACTTCATGCAGTCGTATGCACGATATTCATGTTGTCCAACCGACTTACTATCTGCTCAATCTACTTGGCTCCGAGTAGTGAATATACTAAGGTCAATTGCTGATTTTTTAAAACACTTCCGACTCGGTTTGTTTACTCTAGGAGACTTCAAACCTTCTGTCACCTCTATGGGGGGACTCTGATCTGTCATTCGTCTAAGTCAAGACCCTGGTAGACTTCTTCTAATCCGCCTTTCCCTGGGATGCTTAACACAGGACTCCCTAATGGACGTTTAGATACACACACTTCGCTCTGTATGTATTTTCCTTTGTTCCATTCCTCATGGGATTGCTTTACCTGGTCGCCTTGATTATTTATAGGGCAAGTGACCTTACCCAAAGCTTTAAATGAGCTTGAATCTAGCCCAATGTTAAACCTAACTCCAGCTGAACGTCGCATGACCGAGCGGAGTGGCTCGCTTTTACAAGCAACAGCTTTTCCCACTTTTTTCCCTTCAATTATGGTTTCGACTGTTGCTGATGCTTTGTTTTTTAGCAAGTTGTCATCTGGCAGCAGCGGAAGCTTGCATTCCACAATCTTCCGCAGGGCAGGCGGTCGGCAACCCTTGGTGGTCCCAAGAGTGCGCAACAAGCTAACCGAGAGAAGAAAAACTCTACAGGCAATACAAAAAACCCGACCTCCTCAAAATGATCATTTTTAAAGCAGCTGCTGCAAGATCTCGGCGAAGTTAATGCGAGCACGTAACAAGTTTTTTCGAAACTTTACATTCGCTGTTAACTCACAACTCCTCTTCCTTTAGTGTGGACGTTGCACAGAAAATATTCGTGCTCCAACACCCTCACCCTCAATCTTCGTCTATATGGGGCCTGATATAACTTTGACGTGATCTCCGCTCCTGCTACTTTGCAGATGCATTAGGTTCTAGTTTTTTGCTAGCCACTCGAGTTTTTTCGCTATCCTGAAACCTTTCAAAAATTGCGAAAACTAACGCCTGCACTGCCAGAACTTTTTCCACAGCGAAAGGGAAAGTCATGAAGTACAACCGCTCTTTTTGCACGTTGCAGAGTATCAACTGCACTTGCGAATAGCTAAGACGGCGCTTTGGTCCAGACAATGATTTGTTTCATGGCTCATCTATCCATTTTTCGATCAGCTTTTTGCTGGATCTATATAACAAAATCTGGATCGAATCTTCTTTTCCATCTACTTGGACTACAGCTTTTGTATTTCTATCCCCAAACCTGGAAAAGATCCGAATGGCGGACAACCAAAGACCATTTTCGCTGACCTGTCATTCCTGTAATTAATGGAGAAAATAGTTTCAGGCCGCTTTCTCCCTGTTCTGAAGAGTCACCAAACTTTTTCAATAACTTTCCAGTTTGGTTTCGCAAATATCATCGACTGCGGACACCTTGGTTAAAACTAGACCCTGACATCTCGGCAGGCCTTCTCCAACTGGTGGGATGGTTCTTGGTGGTCTTCTTTGACCTTGAAAAGCTACGCCACAACGTGGAGAACTGGGATTCTCCTTAAACTCCATTCCGCTCGGTTTCTGCTACACTTCCCTCTTTTTTAAATGCTTCTTCAAACAGATCATCCAGGTTCGGGTGCTCTTCTATTCTGTAATTCCACTTTACTCTGGATGAAAGCGTTCCACAAGGAGTGTTCTAAGTATACTAATATTTGCTCTCGGATTTATTGATATCGTTACTTCTATCCAGTGACGGTCAATTTTTCATCTATGTTGATGACTTGCGTATATATAGCCGTGGTAGGTGCCTTTTTCGAGCGCAATCTTCAAACTGCTATTGAGAATATTTCACAAGGGGTAACTCCCATGGCTTCCATTTTTCCTCCCACCAAAACCTCAGCAGTGTTTTTTTTATGAAATAAGGGAATCGAAGAACCTGCCACCTTCTTCCATCGAACCTAACCTATATGGTTCGCTCTGTAACTTCACAGGTGAAATTTCTAGGACTCATTCTAGATGACCACTTAACATATGCAACCTCACATTAAACCCCTGAGACAACTGTCGTCGCGGCGCTTGACTGTTACGTATCTCGCTAAAATATTAGGGTGCTGGATCCAAGTCTTTTTACGTCTCACATCGCCGCTAATCCGATCGAAACTGGACTATGGCTGGT
>JABUQX010050382.1:0-15000 GCA_015478945.1 Trachelipus rathkii
ACTGGTGCGTCTGCCAACGCTTTTGGACCTAAGGAGGTGTCTGGATTTAGCAAATAGCTGCGGGCCGGTGCGCGACATGTTCATGACTGTAATTGTTCGTCTGCAACACGCACGGGTGGTAATCTCTGCGCAAGTAGGGCCAGTCTCGCAGTAATTCCTCTCTTGAATCACTACTTGCATGCAGAAGGATCACTTAGAAAATATCTTCTGATACTCTTTATTGGTGCCCATAGGGGCGACCTTTTACAGACATGAGAAATTCCAATAGAGCAAACAAAATCCAGTAGATAAAAACACTAGGGAAATTAAATCTTTGATAAAAAAAGTACATAATAAAACATATGATAAAATTAATAAAAGATATTCGATAATGGTTGATTACTTTCATAACTACATAAACGATATAGGGTTGAAATGGTGAGCATCATTTCAACATAAAAATGATACACAATGATGCATTTTAAATAATTTCTTATTCCACATAATTACATAATTTTATCATGCTTCATATTTTCATGCTTTATTTAATGAAACAGATAAATTGTTATTAGAAGATAATTAGTAATTCTACAGATAGTAAAGGTAGTAATGATATGCGATACATACCTCTATAGGTCGATTAATGAATTGCATGAATTACCAACGCTCTATCTCATCATTTCAGCTGCGAAATTATTTCCTCAATTAAATGTTAATTTTTTATATCTCTGTAAGATTACAATTAAAGACATACCAGTCTAATATAATTATAAATCTATAACTATATTTTTTTGGCAAGTAATATAAATATATATATATATATATATATTATATATATATATAATGACTTATATATATAGTATATATTATATATATATAGTATATAATATATATATTATATTATATATATATGTATATATATATATATAATATGTATATATAATAGTATGGTGTGAGTGGAGGTTTAATTCGCGATTCACCATATATTTATTATTTTCAAGCCCGTAAACTGGAACAAGGCCAGCAAGGAAATATTTAGATATATATATAATATATTATATTATATGATTAGTAATAGTATATATATATATATAGATATAATATATATATATATATATAGTATATTATAGTGTATATATATATATATATATATAGTATATATATATATTATATAATGATTGAAAGTAGATGAGGGTAAACATAGGATCCACTTTCATCAGCACAAGCGGTTTCACAATCAATACAGGTTTACAAAGGCAAGAAGGCAACTGAGGGCGGCTAATGTCAGGGCTTGTAATTGAGTCAAGACGCCGCCCACTGCAGGCCTTAACAGAGGCCAATCCGGAATTCTGCAGTCCGCATTTACGAGCAAGAGGAAGGCCGTGTAATATTTGTTCCTAAAGCGACTTTTCTATCGATTGATTTCAAATAAAAGTTTCTGAGCGTTATTTGAACTCTGACTAAAAAATGATGGAATCTAATTAAAAGGATGGAATACATCATTTCGAATTAACAGTACTATACGTAACATACAATATATATATATATATATAAGTTATATATATATATAGTATATATAATATATATATAAGTAGGTATCATATGGTGTGTAAGCGTTATAGCCTAGTTTGGACTTGTGTATATATATAAGTATTTACTATATATATATATACTATATATATATATAATATAATATATACTGTAGTATATAATATAATCCCGTTAATGTGTAGTACGTTTTATATATTACCGGTATAATGATTGTAGATAAGGAATCGGGTGTTAAAACGTCAGATGCCAAAAAAAGTGTAAAACAGAATTGGGGGTCAAAGTTGATTAGCTCCTCGATGCTAATCTTAAAGGCGACGGTGACCAGATATACATGGACGTTTGTAAGTTTGGTAAGTCTAAAGGAACTGTTGTGCACAGGAAGTAGAAGAACGGAATACGGGTGTGATCTATGGGACTTTCTGCCCATGCGGAGTCATCGACAGACTGCGAACAAGAGTTAGAACTCTGAGGGAAGGAGCAGTTGACGTTATCTCGTGGGTTGGGTAATGGTACGTGCTGAGATATGGGAGAATTGTGCTGAGTGATGAGAAGGCGGCGTGTATGGAATACACGGAGTGCTCACGAAGTACTCTCATCATAAGGAAGATGGTGCCGGATTTAGAGAGTTCAGAAGAGCCAGTATCTGTTTTAATAGCAAAAACGATAATTCGATCGGGTAAGAGAGAGAGAGAGAGAGAGAGGAGAGAGAGAGTAGAGATGAGAGAGAGATTGAAGCAGAGCAGAGAGTGAGTATTGAAGAAGAGAGGGAGATGAGAGGAGAAGAGAGAGAGTTGATTAGTCGGAAAAACATCAAGACTCACGCCCTGAAATCAGACTGCGGGAAACAGTTGTAGTGTGTCGATATTTAGTAGTAGTGCGTGACATTATCTGTTATGGGTGGTTGCGAGAGTTGTCAATAATTAGAATTAAAATCTAAGTTTTTATAATAGTCGTGACAAAATAAATGTATTTAAGATAAGAAATAACATTCTTTACATATTTTGGTTTAGTAATAGGAATTATGAAACGTGAACTTCACAGGGTTATACTCGACTATAAATAAGTTGACTATAAAGTTAAAGCTTAACATCACTTCGCATTGAACTGGTTCTTGTGGGGCCTGGATTTGGGAATGTTAATGAGCACCGTGTACAGATAGCGGAGTACCTAAGAAGCGATCATAGGGAGAAAGGTGCTTACTGTATTTTACGAGTCACAGTGTGGAAATATGAAGCTTGAGCTTTTTTCATGGGCAAGACTACGGGTGTGGAGTACGATCGTTAGGAGCCTCCAAATAATTGATACAATTCGGCAATAAGGCTGAAAGAAGTTTGAAGAATTTCGTGTTATTTTTATGTATTTTTGTATTACTTTTATTTTTTTACTGTGAGTAATATAGTTTAGAATGAGACTACCCCGCTAGCCGATTATAAGAAGAATGTGATAACATGTAGTGGATTTTCGTCTTGTTATGTTGTCTAATAATGTTTAAGCCTTAAATGGTCCTGTATTTTTCCAGTATAGATAGGTTAATGGCAAAAAATAATTATTGGGGAGCAAGATCTTTCTGTATTATAGTCGTTTTCTGATATAGTAGGTAACTGCACTGTGCTGGACACGCAGGACTGATCGTATACCAGAACATTACTTCACTTTTAGCGTGGTTATTTGGCTATTGATTCTAAGTAGTTATTAAACTGATTGGTCTGCTTGCTACTATGATCAATTCACGTGACTTGCAAGAGACACAAAATTCTAATATTTCTACGGACCTGGACTATAGATGTCAGAGCGTCTGGATGTGAGTCTTTAAACAGATATGTGAGGGGTCGCAAAGTGCTTTGCTTTCCATCATGATTGCAAGGTAGTGTAAGCTAAGAAGTTAACATACATGCTTTTTCAAGATTCTGTACGTAGTTTTGAATGCTCCTACATTAGGTAGTAAAAGAACCTTAATTTTTAGTTTCAAGTAGCTATATAGTTGAGTGTAATTGTTATAATTGAAATCTGGCAACCCATCGATTTGTGTGTGTTTGTCTTTACCTGATCATATATATATATATATATTATATATATAATATATATAGTAATATATATATATAGTATATATATATATATATATATATATATATATAGTATATATATATATATATTACAATATATATATTATATATATATATATATGATAAATATATATTATAGTATATATATAGTAGTATAAATGTCATTTTTATGTACATCTTGTATACATATTAGTTAATTTCGTTATCTCTATTATACCTATATATATACATATTTAATCTATATAATATAGTATATGTAATATATATAGTATATAATATAATATATATATATATATATATATATATATATATAGTAATATATATATAATATAATATATTTATTAATAAAAAATTTAATTATTAAAAAATATAATTAAATTATTAAATTTTATATATATTATATATTATATATAATATAAATAAATATATATATATATATATATATATACATATACCTTAGATTTTTGGAGAATTATGATTGTATGGAAAGTAGCTACTTCACAATTCGTTTCTCCCCCTCCTAGCTCATTTTTCGGTCTGAATAATTGTTAATTGTATATTTTATCCGATGAAATGACGATACGAACGCTCCACTTACATTTCCAGGACATAGTTTTAAGAACTCTCGCACGAGGCGTAGTTTGGGTGTCTTCTATTTTACTTGATGGCCAGAAGAATATGAGCTTGTCGGTGTTTTTTATTTGAAAGATGTAAGTTGTTGTGGAGGATTATGATGGTAAAAGGAGCAGAATGGAGAAATCTGATTTTTAGATGGATTGTAAGAAAGAACCATATGTTGGTTTGTACCAATTAAAGTGTATTACAGCATGAGTATAGGTGTACATTTGTTTAACTCTGATAGTCTTTAGATTGTAAAGATACCGGTGTGCCGATTCTTTCTCCACCTTCTGCCTGTTAGCGCGTGTTGTCAGAAATCTATCATTTCACTGGCATTCATGACTCTTATCTGTTATTGCGCGTGATACTTAGTCTGAGTTAACTTTTAAATACTGTCTTTTATTTATTTGGAGTATGGTTTGGTTGGAACATTTTTTCCAATATCTAGTATTATCGCTTTCGTTACATGTTGTTGTGGCTTAGAGATATGTTTCGGTGTTTCGTAAATAGCAAAACTAGGGATGGTATTTTTTGTTAAATATTACTGGGGAAATTATAATAAACAATCTATAAATACAGAATTTCTGTAATCCTCATTAGACAAGGAGGTTTTCAAGGTCTTTGTTGCCTCCGTTCAAATTTAAAAACATTTCCCTGGTTTTTCTTCTTCTCGATATGTGGCTCGATATACACTACAAGCTGCTGAGAGTTAAGCTTGATTTATTTTCCACCAATCCGCTTGTTTTCCCTTTGTCTGCAATAAACACCATTTTAAGCTTTAGTTTTGTTTTTGATCTCCTGTTTTTAAATTTGTTACTTTGTTTTGAATGATTTTTATTGTAGATCGATATAAAAATTCAGAAAACAACCAGTAACCTAATTTCTTAGTTAACTAATTTTTAATTTAATCTATTGTAAAAATAAATGTAAAAATTTTAATTGATTTTATAACTAGTTGAAATGATTCCTAGGACATACATGGGTATTTCGCTAAAGAGCTGCCAATTACTCTGATGCAAATCTTTCTTCATAAATGCATCTAATTATAATTATTAGAGGTTCCATACTTTCTAATTTCTACTTTGTTGGACACAACCTCATTTTCTCTAGACCACATCCCTTTTTCCTAAGCAGTATCGCCGTCCCCTGCTTTCTGTCTGTTCTCCTGCGGGTGGTGGAGAGAGATACAGAGACGACCGTTTCCCGTCCTTTGCTTCTCGCCTTTCTGTGGCGCGTTAATCCTCTTGCCCCTTCTTTTGGGCTCGCGTGTTTTTCACATTCTCTTTTTTCACCTGCGCAGCTTATCCTTCCTCAGTGTTTTCACCGACACGCGACACCACGTGCTTGTCTGACCTTGCTCGTCCTGGGGCTCGCCTTGCGCCCGCCCGGGCCCGCCCCGCCTACTTCCCAACCCTTTCCGCACACCGCCATGGGACTGGCCGGCTTTCCTTACATCACCAGAAACGCCCCCTGGCACGCGCCGTTCCCCCTGGCCCACGTCCTTTCATACTATCTTCTTACTTCTTCTGTCATCTACCTCATTCTTCCCCATTATTCTTCTTTCTCATTTACATTTATTCCTTATCTACCTCATTTATTTCTTCATTCCTTCTCTAACTCAATTATACCTATTTCTTATTTTAAGCTGGTACTTGCTGTACTCATAACGTTGTTCTTTTTAATTAAAAAAGTTCTGTCTACATATAATCTATTACTTCTTGCAATACATTATTTAACTTTCTTCTTACTTGCAATAAATTCTTCAATGTAAGTTCCTGCTTCATACTAACTACCTTCTTTCTTCTATATCCTGTTTCCCTTTCGAATCATCTTTTTCCGATCTCGCAAATGCATTCATGTACGTCTTGACTGCAAAAAAAAAAAAATCTAATCGTACTCTTTTTCTCATTTTCTATTGTCACCAAGATATCAATTTAATTAAATCAATAACAGTCATACATATACTGGTCATCTCTTTTATCTTCTCTCTTCTCTCTTTCAGTTCTTAGGATTAATCTTTAAATACGTTTGCTTCTTTATGCGTTTAATCTCTAGTCTTGCGGGTCATCTCTATCTCAGTGTCTGCGTCTCATTTGTCGGGGGGTCGTTGCATTTAGGGGTGAACATGGTCGACATTTCATAAAATGGGGTGGGTGCAAAATTGGCAGTTATTTGTTCTGATATTTTCTCTATCAGTACATCAATGGTCTCTAGATGGGTCGTGCCTTTTACTGTTACGATACTCGATTTCGGTATACAGAATGTTTCTTACAAAAATGGGGATCTGCGGTGCGGGGTTACACGTCATTGCGGACATCGTCATACTCTGGCTTTAATATTATCTGGTCCTCGCTTGTTGCGGGGTGCATCAGAGTAGTCTCTATCTCCCTGATCTAGTCTTCGTTAGAAGAAGGGCAATTTAGGTCTACTCTAACTCATCATCTCGAGTATCATAGAATTGTCTACACTTTCTTTTCTTCCCCTCTCTCTCTCCCTCCCCCTTCCTCTTCCTTCGTCTCTCCCGTTCTTTCAAATATCTAATTGCAGGTGAAAGTGTGGTGTGTGTCGTGACCGTCGTGCTTCTGTTGGCACATTATTGTTACTCATTCTACCACATGTTCTCTTTCTCTCCCCGCGCCGTGGCGTTCGCGCGCTCCTATTCGCCGACTGTGTGTGCGCTTTCTTATTTAGATTGTCACTTGCTTCTCTATATTTGTATCGGCTGTGTGCTCGCACGGGCGCCTCCCTCTTGTATTCTCTCGCCCTTCCTCTGACGTTCATCGACTTATCTCCCCGCCTGTGTATTTGTCTCACAGTCGTTTGGGTCGTCGAGGGTGATCTCGGAATAAGTCGAGTTCGTACGTGAGCGATTGTTCGAGTGGAAATCGATTACACATCAGATCATCTTTATTCGATCATTGATGGAGGTTTTGTGCATGCGTTATGGTTCTTTCATCATTCTGAATCTCTAGTCTCTCTCTAGATTCAGTACTCGATCACTGGAAGTATACATTCCGAAAAATCTCATCATGTGCGTGCGTTCGTCTCTTTGATAGAGAGAATCTGAGTCTCAGTCTCTTCACGGTCTTTGTCTCAAGGAATTCGCGATTTCTCTCTCTCTCTGTACTCATCGTCTGGATTTGTCGTGGCATGATGAGAAGAGGGTCTCAGTTTACATGTTCGGGATACTCCTTCATCTTGCAGTCAGGTCTTCGCGTCATAAAAATCGGATCGATGAAATTCGATTCAATCTCGTCGGTTCGTCTCTGTCTAATTCGGTCGGTAATCTCTCTCGGTCATGGATCATCTCTCATCTCTCTCTCTCTCTCCGATCAGGAGTTGGTCCGCTCTCTCTCTCTGTTCAATGCGGGTTGTTCGTTTCATCTCATCATTCTCCTCCATCTATCTCAAAAAGGGGTCATCTCAGTGGGTATTGGTTGTACTCACTTAGCATCTTCATGTTCTTCCTTTTGATTCTTTTCTCTTCTCCCCCCTGTTTCTTGATGGCCTGCTTTTCCTTTTTATATCCCCCTCGACACGGATGCCTTTTCCGTCGCCTTGTGTTTCTTTTTGCCTCCTCACGCCACACTTGTGTCCCCTCGGTCTACCTCTCGTTTTCGCCAGCCTTGTTCTTGGATTTTGTATTATCTATATCTATATCGTGTCCATTCTCTCGACAATATATCGTCCCGTCGACCGGGCTCGCCCTCACATTGATGTCTACGGCTCTTTCTCCTGAGGAGTGATGTGGTTTTTCGGCCTGCGATTGCACCAAGATATATCACGCCTCAGTCCGTCATACTTATGATGCGATCGCTCTCTATACATCGATCATACGTTTCGTACTCGTCTCAGTGGTCTTGAGATGTCGGTCGGACAGTGCAATCTTGTGGAGATCGATCTCTCTCTCTCTAATCCCGCTCGATCTCGGTGGGTCTCTTCGTCTCGTTGCGTCGGTACACTTCGGGTCTAGAATACACATACATCTCTCAAGTACTTACAAAGGAAATCGTCGGTCGCGGTCTGCGGTCTCGTGCATCGTCTCAGTCTCGGAGGAAATCGATGAGGTCCTCGCTCTCATCTATCTCGGGAGATTCGGTATCGTTGTTGTCATCATATCACAGGAGGGATGTACGAGGATCAATGTCAGGATGTCGTACTCGTAAGTCTCTCTCGGTCTCAGTTCTACTCTTCTCGTCTCTTCTCGAGCAAGAAGAGGTAAGGGGGATCGTACATCTCTCTCTATCGTGTGTGCGTCTCGATTGCGTGTACATCGTCGTGAAGAGGAGGAAGGGGAATCGGGGTGTGGCTCGGGGTTCTGGGGAGATCTCTATTCTCTCTCTCTCTCGGAATCTTCTGTCTCTCTCTCTACATCAAGAGATCTCGAAGTCTACGGTTGTGCTCTACTTCGAAGAGATCGGAAAGTTGGGGTCAAAATTAATATCTGCTTTATCGAATTCAAAAAGTTTTCGTCTAGGCGAGGATCTTTTCCTCTTTCTTTTTTCCTCCTCGCTCCTATCACACCAGCTCGCCTCCTCTCGCTGCCCACCCGGTCCCTCCCCCATGTTCTGTTTGTTCCTTCTCCCCCTCTCTCCCTTGTCCCTCCTCGCTTTTTTACCGGCGTCCCCGCTGTGTGTCCACCCTTTGTGTCTTTCACCTTATCTCTCTTCCTCTGAGGTTTGTTCTTTCCTTCTTCTTTTTTATCCTCGCCCTCACCCTCCCCTCACCTTTCTTCTCTCGTTCTCATTTCTGTTCTTCGTCGGGAGTTGTTTATTCCCCGCCTTTCTTTTCCTGTCTTCCCCCCATGGTCCCACTTTTTATTCCTCCCCTGTTCTCTCCCCTCTTCACTCGTTTCTCCTCTGTTTCCCTCCTTCTCGCTTCTCGCCCCCCTCGCCTCACGTGTCTCGCGTGTCTCTGGGTCTCTACCGCATCCCCCTTTCGGTCGCTCCCGCTTCAGGCTGCGCCCCTCTGCTCTCTCTCTCTGTCTCAGTCATCTCGATCTATCTCTCTTGCGAAATTCTCTCTCATTCTATCTACTGAGTCTTCGTCTTCCTCTCGTCTCCGTCTCTTCATCTCTCGTCATCTCTCAGGTCTCTCTCTGCTCTCTCTCTCTCTAATTCATCTCAGATCTCGGTGCCCATGTGTCCCTCATTGTTGGACCTCACGGGTCCACGGTGCTTTGCGTCCCTCCCCCTACTGCGCGTTGGGCCCCTTCTCTCCCGCGAGGGTCCCCCCCTTTCCTGCTCGTTTTCCCTCCTCATCGGCGTTTCGACCTGGTGTGGCCGCCATCCCCTGCTGCCGAGATTTGTGCTGGCCTAGTCACAGGCCGTGGTGCTCACTAGGTTCCTTCTCCCAGCGGCAGGCGTCCAGTCTCCGCTTGTTGAGCTTCGCGGCCCTGGTCTGGCGGATCGCCGCGCGTCGGCCCGACCCCCGGTCTGCGTCGTGCGTGGGCCGCGATGTGTACGCTCGCGTCCTTCTCCTTGGCCCCGGTTTGCTCCTTCGCGGTTCGAGCCTTTGTCCTCTTTCTTGGTTGCTCCCTCTCTGCGCGCGCGCGCGCCGCGCGCGCGCCTCGCGCGCGCGCGAGTGCGCGCGCGCGCGCTCGGAGAGCGCGGGCCGCGCGGCGCGCGCGGCGCGGCCGCTCGGCACCCTGCGGCCCCTCCGTCGCCACGGCGCGTGTTCTGCCTGTTTCCCTTGGTGCGCGGTGCCGGCGGCCTGCCGCTCCCGTTCTCCCCGCCGGTTTCCTCCTCCCGTCTTTTTTTCGTTCTTTGCCTGTTTCCTCCCCTCGCCTTGCCCCTGTCCCCCGCCCCTTGTGGCGCCCGCCCCGCGTTGCCTCCGCCGCCCCGTGCTCTCTCTCTCTCTCTCTCTCTCTCCTCTCTCCTCTCTCTCGGTCTCTCACCCGCTTCCCCTTTTCCCCCGCTTGTGTGCGTGCGCCCCTCCCCCCCCTGTGTGGTGCGGCCTCCTCTTTTTCCGGCGCGCGCCCTCTCTCCCGCGCCTGCCGCTCGGGTGCTGTCTTCCCCTTTTCCTGGTCCCCTCCGCCCCCCCTCCTGCTTCGCCCTTCTTTCGTCCGACGCCCCTCCTGCGCTCCTCCCCCCCCCCCCCCCCCCCCGCTTCCGCGCCACCGGGCCCTCGTCCTTTCCCGCCCTCCGCCGCTTTGCGTGTTGGTTTTCGCGCCCGCTGGTCCCGTCTTGTGCCCGCTTCTCTCCTGCGCGCGCGCGCGCCGCGCGCGCGCGCGCCGCGCGCGCGCGCGGCGGGCGCGCTGGCAGGCGCAGCGTGCGCGCGAGCGCGCGCGCCGCGCGCGCGCGCGCGCGCGCGCGCGCCGCGCGCGCGCGCGCGCGCGCTCCCGTGGGTTCGTTGTGCGCCCTCCTCTCATGTTGTTTGCTTGTGTGTTGATTCTGCGGTCTTTCCCCTGCCCGGCGTCCTCCCGTCGTGGCGTCTTCTGCTCCGCTTCGCTTCCCCGGGCCCCGCTCCCCTCCCCGCCTCGCCCGTTTGCCCTCCCCCCTGGCTCCTCCCCCCGTCCGCCTTGTGTTTCGGCTCCGGGTCGCGCCGTCCCCCGCCTCTTTCCGCCCTTCCCTCTTCCGTGTCCCCGCGTTGGCGGTGCCGCCGTGGCCTTGGCTCCCGGTCGGCGCGCCCTGTCGCTTTGCCGGCCGGCTCGCTCGCTGTGGTGTCCGATTGGCCCCCCCGGCCCTGGCGGCCCGCGGCCCGCTCCGTTGGACGTCGCCCTTTGATGTTGCCCGCCCTCCCCTCCCGCGGTTGCCGCGCCGCGTCCCGCCGCCTCTGCTTTCGCCCGCTTTCGGCCTGGCCCTCCGCCCCGCGTGGCCGCGCTTTTACGCGGTCCGCCGCCGGTTGGCCCTTTCTCCCGCCCCCGCCCCCGCCCCCCCCGCGTGTGCCTCCGGTTTCTGCGTTTCGTTGCGGCCCCACGCGGCTGGCCTCGCCCCTCTGCCCGCCCTGTTCCTTCCGTTTCTGCTTCTCCGCCTCCCCGGCTCTTCTTCGCCGCCGCGCTCCTCTTCCCCCCCTTCCCAGCGTCCCCGCCGCCTCATCTCGCCGCTTTTGATGGTCCTCCGTTCTCCCCCCGTTTTCCCTCGGCTGGTGGCGCTCTTCCTGGCTGCCGGCTTTTGCCGCGCTCTGGCCCGCTTCTTGCGCTATGCCGCTGCTCCGCCCGCTCTCCTCCCTCCACGCCATTCGGCTTTTGCCCTTCCTGCCCTCGCCGCCTGCCCTGTTCCTCCTTCTCGCGTCTCCGGCCCTGGCGTCCGGCCCCGCGTCTCGCCTCGCTCCTCGTGTGTTCGGCCCCGCCCTCGCCGGTTCCGTTCCTGTCTGTCTCTTGCGCCCCCGCCGCCCTGGCCACTTGTCGGGTACGTTGCCCTTGACCTCCCCTCCCCCTGCTGCTTTTCCGCGGAGTGGTGGCCAGCCTTTGTTTCCTCCTTTGCCCTTTCCCGTCGTGCGCCTCCCTCGGCTCGTCCCTTCCTGCTCGGCGCTCCCTCCCGCTCCCCCTGCTTTTCGTCCTCTTTTCGCCCGCGCGTCTCCGCCGCCCTTGTGGCCCCTTTGCACGCGTCCCGCCTTGCCCCCGGGGCCCCCTCCGTGTGTTGCCCTCCTCGCCGCCCCCGCGCCTTTGGGCCTAGCACCCCCCGCCGGCCCCCGTCGGGTTTGCTTCCGCGCGTTCCGCGTCTGCGTTGGTCGGGGTACCCCACGCGGGGCGGTTTGGTCGCCGTCGCGCTGGTGTTGCCCCCCGTGGCCCGTCGCGTCCCCCTCCGCGCCTGTTCCCGCCCTTCGTGCCCCCGCCTGCCCGTGTCCCCCGGCCCGCTTCCCGCCCCCTCTTGGCGGCTCCCCCCCCTCCGCGGCGGCCCCCCCCTGCCCCGGTCCTTCTGTGGGGCGGCCTGGCTGCCGGCCCTGTGTTTCCTGGCCGGCTGCCGTTTTCTGCGTTTCGCACTTCTTTTTTTCCCCCTTTGTTCGCCGCCCCTGCGTGCGTGTCTCACGCTGTGCGGTGCCCGTCCACCCTGTCCCTCCCCTCCCGTGCGGTCCCGCCTGGCTCGCCCTCCCGTCTGTCCTGGTGCCGCTCGCCCCGCCGCCTTCTTTCCCCCCGGCGTGCCGGGTCTCTCGTTCCCCCCCCCTTCACCCTCCGTGGTGTCTGCCTCCTTGGAGGGTCTGTTCCTTGTTTCGCCGGCGCTCCGTTCTCCTCTCTCTCTCTCTCTCTCTCTCTCTCTATCTCTCTCTCTCTCTCTCTCTCTCTCGTCTCTCCACTCTCTCTTCCTCTCTCTTCTCTCTCTCTCTCTCTCTCTCTCTCCTGTCTCTCTCTCTTTCTCTCCTCTCTCTCTCTCCTTCTCTTCTCTCTCTCCTTCTCTCTCTCTCTCCTCCTCTCTCTCTCTTCTTCTCTCTCTATCTGCCTCTCCTCTCCTCTCTCTCTCTCTCTCTCTCTCTCTCTCTCTACTCTCGTCGCCTCTTCTCTGCTTCATCTCTCTCTCTCCTCTCTCTCTCTCTCTCTCTCTCTCTCCTCTCTCTCCTTCTTACTCTCTCTCCTCTCTCTCTTCTCTCTCTCTCTCTCTCTCCTCTCCCCTTTCTTTCCCGCACGCCTGTGGGTCCGGTGCGTCCCCCTGCCCGCCACGCCCCGCTCGTCGCCCGCCGCGCATGCCTTCGCCCCACCGCCCGCCTTCCGGCCCCGTTCTCCTCGTTCGTGCGCGCCTTCAGTCGCCGTCCGCCCCTCCCCCTCTCCATCTCTCTCTCTCTATCTCTCTTCCCTCTCTCTCTCTCTCCTCTCATCTCTCTCTCTTCTCTCTCTCTCTCTCTCTCTACTCTCTCTCTCTCCTCTCCCTCTCTCTCTTCTCTCTTTCTTCTCTCTTCTCTCTCTCTCTATCACTGTCTCTTCTCTTTCTCTCTCTCTCTCTCTCCTCTCTCTCTCTATCTCTTTTCTCTCTCTCTCTCTCTCTCTCTCTCTCTCCCTTCACGCTCCTCTCCCTGTCTCTTTTCTACCCATCCTCTCTCTCTTCTTTACTCCATCTTCCTTTCCCTCTCTCTCAATTTCATCTCTACACTCTCTCTATCTATCTATCTCATCTATTTTTTACTCTCTCTCTCTCTCTCTCTCTCTCTCTCTCTCTTCTACTATCTCTCTCTTCGTGCTGGCGCCGGCTGTCCCCGCCTGTTGCCTGTTTGCCGGCCTGCTTCTGTGGATGCGGCTGCAGCAACTACCTGCTCGCTTCGGCTGCGCCTCCCGGATCGTGCCGTGCGTGCGGCTTCGCCTGGCGCGCTGGCGGCTTGGTTTCATATCGGCCGCCAGCCTTCCCCCTTCTATTCTATCTCTCTCTCGTCTTCTCTCTCTCTCTCTCTCTCTCTCTCTCTCTCTCTATCCTCTCTCTCTCTCTCTCCTCTCTCTCTCTCTCCTCTATCTCTCTCTCTCTCTCTCTCTCTCTCTCTCTCTCTCTCTCTCTCTCTCTCTCTCTCTCTCTCTCTATCTCGTCTCTCTCTCTTCTCTCCTCTCTCTCTCTCTCTCTCTCTCTCTCTCTCTCTCCTGTCTCTCTTTCTCTGTATCTCTCTCTTTATCTCTCTCCTCTTCTCTTCTCTCCTCTCTCTCCTCTCTCTCTTCTCTATCTCCTCTCTCTCTCTATCTCTCTATCGCTCTCTGCTCTCTCTTCCTCTCTCTCTCTTCTCTGCTCTCTCTCTCTTGTGCCCGCCGGCTCCCCTCCCTGCTGTTTTGGCCCCTGCTTTTTTCCTTTCACCTCTTCCCCCCCCATCGGCCTCCGCCTCGCCGTTCTTTCCCCTGCCCTTCCCCTCCGTTCACCCGTGCCGACGAGCTTTCTCTCTGCCTTTCCTCCCCCTTTGTTCCCTCCTCTTCGTCGCCCTCCGCCTCCGGCCCTGTGCGGTCCGTCGGCGGGTCCGCCCTTTCCGTTTGCTTGACTCGATTTTTGTCTTTTCTCCCCCGCCTTTTTTCCCTTTTTTTGTCCGTCCCGTCGTCTGCTTTTCGTGATCTGCTCCCCTTTTTCCTTCCCCTCCCCTTGTTCCTGCCTCGGTTCCTGCCGTTTTCCCTCCCGCCCCTTTCCGTCCACTTGTTTGTCTTGTTGTTTTGTTTTTCGCCCCCTCTGTCGCCTGGTCTCCCTGCCCTGGGTTTGCCGCGCGTCTGTGTTTCCCCTCCCGCCTCGTTCCGGTTCTCCCTTGACCCCTCTCCTCCCTTTTTCTGATTGCTGCCCTTTTCTCTTCCGCTCCCCGTCCCTCCCCGCTCTCGGTTCCCCTGCCCCTGCCTACCATTCTCATGTTGTCCCCACCATCGGCCGGGTTGCGCCTGCGTGGCGGCTGGTTTTTGGGTTGCTGTTGTCCTCGTCCCTTCCCTTTCCCCGCCATTTTTCGGCCGGGTCCCTTGTTCTGGGCGTCCCTTTTTCCTCGCTCTTGTGGTTGCCGCGTGGGGCTCATATCCCTAATCGCGTCCTGTGAGCGGCTCTTCTGTCTTGTCCTTGCTCACCGTCCTCCTGGCCCTCCCACTGGGCCCTCCTCACCCCTCTGCCGCGGCTAGATGTTGCTTGCCCCCGTCCTCTAGGCTCTGTTTTCCGTTGTTCCTCCCTTCCTGCCCTGGCTCCCCCTCCTCTCTCCCTTCCCATCTGCGCCGCCCCTCCTCATCTTCGTTGCCCGGGCTACTGCCGCATCCCCTTTGTGTAAGCTGTCCATATTGTTTGTGGGTTTAAGGTAAGATGTCAGTGATGGACTCGCCATCATCTTCCACAGTGAACAAGACACTCCAAATTAGCAATGAGACCACCCTTTGTGAAAACTCCACGTAAAACTTTAATGGACCATCGCCGTGTTAAGT
>JABUQX010050382.1:17500-30000 GCA_015478945.1 Trachelipus rathkii
AAATTAAAATTGAATTAAAATTTAAATTAAAATTTTCGAATATTTTAATCGATTAAAAATGGTCTCCAGAATCGATGCAAGTTAATCGGACTCCGGTTCCGGATCTGATTCCGACTATCCAGGATTACATATTTCGACGATTTCGATTGTAACTGCATAAAATCATGCCACTCTTAAACTCGATTTCGATTTGATTTCTTTTCCGCATGCTTTTCGTTACTCTTCCCAATCTGATTCATCAAAATTTGCACATTCTGCAATTCTGATTTTTGAGCTCTGGTTTGAAGGAGATGTCTTGGTACTCTT
This sequence comes from Trachelipus rathkii, assembly GCA_015478945.1. Lineage (NCBI taxonomy): Eukaryota > Metazoa > Arthropoda > Malacostraca > Isopoda > Trachelipodidae > Trachelipus > Trachelipus rathkii. Next base: position 17,807 of record JABUQX010050382.1, read on the forward strand.
TTCTTGTACCATTCTCATTCCTCATCTCTGGTTTAAATGAGATGTCCTGGTTCTCTTTTCTGGTACCATTCTGATTACTGAGTTCTGGGTTGAACAAGATGTCCTGGTACACTTTTTTTGGTACCATTCTAATTTCTGAGCTCTGGTTTGAATTAAATGTCCTGGTACTCTTTTCTGGTAACATTCTCAGCTCTGGTTTGAACGAGATGTCCTGGTACTCTTTTCTGGTGCCATTCTGATTACTGATCTCTGGTTTTAGCGAGATGACCTAATACTCTTTTCTGGTAGATTCTGGTAGAATTTTGATTCCCAAGCTCTGGTTTGAACGAGATGTCCTGGTACTCTTTTCTGGTACCATTCTGATTTCTGAGCTCTGGTTTGAAAGAGATGTCCTGGTACTCTTTTCTGGTACCGTTCTTATTACTAAGCGCTGGTTAGAACGAGATGTTCTGGTACCCTTAAGATTATTTTCATTACCCTACTAGAATTTTTTTATTTATTAATTATTAGTTTTATCATCGATTTTAATAATTCATTGATATAATAAATTTTAACTAACGTAAAAAATTTTTTTTTCCAGAAAACAAAGGAGTCCCCAGCGCCTGATCGTCATTCTATTTTCCTGACCAAGCAAAGAGAGAAGGAAGCTGAATATGAAAGACAGATTAATGAAAGGGACGTCGAAATTGATAAATTGAAGCAGAGAATGAAGGATCTCGTGCGAAAATTGACGGGAAAAAATGGAGAAGTATGTTTACTGGCTTTCATAATCTTAATTTTTTATTTTTTTTTAACTTAGAAATAAATATTTTTTTTAACATTCCTAGAGCTTTGATTTTTTTAATTTGTAGAATTATTTTTATTTAATTTCTAGAACTTTTTATTTATTTATTTTTTTTTATAAATTTCTAGTATTATTTTTTATTAAATTTAAAAACTTTGAACTTTGAAATTTAGAACTTTGAAGTTTTTTTAATATTTAAGATTTTTAAAATATTTTAAAATTAAATATATTTTAAATTTCTAGAGCTTTGAAAATTTTAACTTCTGGAATTTATTTATTTTTTTTAAATTTCTATTACTTTGAATATTTTTTAACATTTCTAGAGCTTTGAATGATGTTAAAATTTCTAGAACTTTGAATTTTTTTTTTAATTTCTAGAATTATTTTCATTTCTAGAAATTAGAATTTTTTCTTAAATTTCTAGGACTTTGAAGGCTTTTATTTAGTTTAAGCTCACACCTCACAGGTTTATTGCCCTTTTTCTCTAAGAATCGAACACAAGACTTCCACAAGACCAATTTAATAACACAAAAATTATGCCATCATAAGCCAAGTACCTTAAGGTTAACCGTACAAAAGCAACTTTTCTGTATGAAATAAAAATAAAAAGAAAGCGACTAAGTAGTTTTGTTGCTTCGCAAATTTAAAAAAAAAAAAAAACTTTCAATTTTTTATAATTTCTGATAATCCGAACACATGGCGGTGTTTCATCCAAAATTGTCACTAATGTACTGGGGGTACTCAGACTCCTTCTATACGAACGTTTGAATCGCGGCGTTTCTAACTCTGCGCAAATGCCAAATAAATATGTCAATGAATGAATTTAAAGTCTGGTTTGAGGAACAGTCTTAATAATGTTTAGAGATAATTTTAATTTGATTTGGATTAAAAATTAGAATTTCACAAATATTTGTGAAAGCAAAAATAAAATAATTTGGATTTAAAATATTAATTAAACACTTTTCGCTAAACCGTGAAACCGTTAAAAAGTTCGTTTTTTTTTTTTTTCTCAAATTGTTCACAATTTTTTTAATTTCTTTGCTTGGAATATTGTTTTATTTCTTAATGTTCAAGAATATTACAAGTGCAATTATTTTTAAATATTTTATTATGATTATTGCTAAATCTTTAGTTTTATTAGTTTATTGGTAAGATAAATATTTAGTTTTGTTTATTGCTAAAACTTTAGTTTTCTTAGTGTATTGCTGTATTTTCAAAAAATTTCTTTACGTATTTATTGCGATTTTCATAATAATTTATAGTGGTGGGCACAGTTAACTGAAACGCTAGCTTCGATAATCGTTAATACGTTAATTTGAAAGTTACTTTTGAAAGCGTTAAACCGATAAACTTGAATAAAATTATTAGCAAAAGCAAAGATAACCTATAACCATGTAAGTACCCACAAATTAGTCATAACTCACGAAATGTTAAGATGAGCTGGAACATTACTATGCATTCCGCTGCCTTTTGGTTTGCCCTTTTCTGGCTTCACCTTCGCAGGCGTAATCTTGATCATACACTTATGTGCTTGTTGAACACGTTTAGTGGGCACTCCCAACCAAATCCTCTTTCATATGACCCCACAGGTTTACGAACAAACACCCAAAAATATTCTAACAAATTTAAAAAAAGGTATTAAACATAAAACTCCCTCGAAGATATTCAGAGGGGCAGCATCTTAACAATACCTCCTCGTATACTCCTTCCTCATCATCACTTTGAAGTTGACGGCCTTCGAAGATGAAGTTGGTGCAGCTAAGTCTTTGTTGCTGGTTTACTCGTTTGCACGATCTTTTTTTCATTTATTTCTGCAAGATTCGCTGTTTTTATTCTAATTTTCACTTTGTGAATCACCACTGCGCTTCCTCTGGATCTCACCTCTTGTACTTGGCAGCAACTTAGATTCTTCAGCTGTTCGACAGCAAACCCACTCTCCTCCGTTTCCTCTATCCTAAACCTTCAGGCAAATGATGATGTTGTGCACATGAGAGCAATGACGTTGTCTGTTCTCGTGTTTTAATTCGAAGTCTTCCGAATTAACGATGTGACTTAGGTTCTCTTGAAAATCTTTGACTAAATTCATTTATTATGTTTATTTATCTCTAAGCTCGAATGACTATCATAAATACTTTGACTATCTTAACCCCGAAATGGAGTTTATTCTCTCTTATTCTTTCTCAGAAATCATTATTTGGGCAATTGTAATGGTTAATCATCACCAATGACTTTCTTCAAGTTTTAACTTAAGATTCAGTCGGCGAACTTGCTTTCACTTTCTTTATACAGAATAACCTTGATCTAATGGTTCAAAATGGAAAAAAGACTTGGTAGGACCATGTAGCTTTTAACTGCCTCTATTTTATTTATGCCCATGAACTTTTCTTAATTTCTTTCTTATTCCTTATACGGTTAAATACTTTCCCCTGATAACCTTCTTATCTCTGTATCCTGTTCTTTCTTCTCAAGTCTTCCGCATGAAAAAACCCCGCCTGCTGTTAGGAAACGATTTAGCGACCTCGGTGAGGCAAACTGGTCGGACCTGCGGTTTTACTTCCTCATTTTCCCTTGAAATGATTACTGTTTCGGCGGGAGATGTCGCCCGGACTTTGCAGTGCGTATTACCCGAGGTGATTCTCTCCGGTGTGGAGGCCATACACTTCATTCTCTTTCAATTCAACTAAACTTCATAAACCTTGGTTTAACTGTGCCGTGGTCTCGTACTATTCGCTGCATGGAATCTTTCCTTCAGGATTTTCTGCCATCTTCAAACTCCAGAATATCATGTTTTTATCATTCCGGAATCATGCTAAATCAATCCTACGTAACTCATTCCGGAATCAATCCTAAATCCTAAATCCTAAATCCTAAATCCTAAATCAATCCTACGTAACATTAAGAACTCTTTTCTTCGTATAAAATGTAATAATTATTCTGGTTCCTCTTCTTCACTTTTGCAAAAAAAAATCTCAATCCCAAATTTGCTTCTTCTTATTTCTCTCCTCTTGTTTCCTCCGCTCCGACTACACCGCAGCTGATTTATCTTCTGCTGAAGACAGCTAGACTCTTGCCTCAGACCTTTGAATCTTATTTCACTTTAGACGATTCTGAAGTTACTTCCTCCTTTTAAACTTTGTTCCAATTTATTTATGACTAAAATTGTAATTTCTTCGAAAGATACTTTTTCTATCTTTCTGCCCTTAATACCAAGTAGGTGTACGGTCCTGACGGGATCCCACCCGTGGTTCTTAATACACTCTCTCTCTCTCTCTCTCTCTCCTCTCTCTCTCTCTCTCTCTCTCTCTCTCTCTCTCTCTCTCTCCGCCTCCCTCTTTGTTATCTATCTCTCTCTCTCTCTCTCCCATGAATCCGTGGAGCTCATTCAATCTGTGCGAAAAAGGCGGACCTCTCTCAACTCCTTCCATCCGTTCAATAACTGCTGTTGTTGACAATGATCGTCATTTTTTGAAATTATCAATAATTATCTTCCTCGTGGTTCTATTCCATCCCCAACCCTTTTTCTCCTTTTCATTAATATCTTCCATCTGTCACCGTCTCCTGTCGACTCCTATGCCGACTTCACCCTTCATCATTCGAAAAACACTCCACTCAGCAGCAATAGGTTAATGCCTAGAGGGTGGCCTTGGAGCAACAGATCTATGATCCTTTTCATATGACTTAATTGGGTCAGTGAAGATATGGTAGTTTTCAATGTCTCAAAAACTGGGTCCATTCATCTTTGTAGTCGACATAAATCTTCCACATAACTATAACACCTTTCAAAGCACCCACCTCAAAACTTCGCCTGTCTTTAATTTTCTTGTTATTTTTTTTTTCTCGTGATCTTCCTTGGAAGGATCGCATTATTTCTCCTTTTTAAAAGAGCTTCTAAGAAGTTTGTTGTTATGATGTTCCTTCAAAATTTCTTCACAACACCCCAGTTGCTTGCAATGTATTTGTTCGTTGTTCACCTTTGTATGAAGTATGCATCGCACATGTAATATAGTTTTTCCTCACCTAGCAATCCTTGACAAGGTGAAGTCTAGTTATTTTAGTCTTTTTTAGTTATTTTAGTTATTTTAGTTATTTTTTAGTTATTTTAGTCTAGTTATTTTAGTCTTATCAGCTCTTTCGGTCTAGCTTTCTCGCTCCAGGCTCATTCCTCCGTCGAGCTGTTACGTCACTCTCTTTTTACTATTGTTATTACAGCGGACACTGCTCTTTCGAACTCTCCAGTCGCATACCTCCTCCTTTGAGAAGATCTCGTGAGATATGGCTTTCTACACAGTTTCATCCTTTCTCTATCCAATTCTCTGACCCAAGACTTAACAGCTATGCTCAATCTTATATATACTCCACTGATAAAGTCTGAAACATACTCCCATTACCTATTTTCCACATGCTTTTGATTATCGCACTTTTAAAACCTGTGTATTGGAACATGTTTGTCTTTTAATTTGGCTCTGCTTTTGATTTCTCCTACCTCTGGTGGAATTCATTATGCCTTTGGTCTTTGCTCACCAGAGAACACATAAAAAATCCGTTAACTTTCATTATGTGAATAAAGTTTCAGTTTGTTTCTTTTTAAGTCCTTAAAGAGATTCGAAATTTTAATATGCCGTATCTCAGACACAGAGCTTTCCAAAAAGGTTTAAGAAAACCAATAATCAGACGGTGGTCGAGGAATATATAAATAATTAAATGATCAAATAAAGTTAAACATTGGTTATATTTAACAGTTTATTCTCTGCAAAATGTTCTAAACGTATCAAAAATAATAATAATAAGAAAAAAAATGCACGTAAAATTAACTTTATAATCTAATTATTGCATTCTTTCTGTTTGGCCTAATGCTTCTTTTCCATCGTTTTACCCTGTTCCTAGTTTTTGAAAAGGAGTGATGTGAATCTGTGTGGGTTTGATGATGTTGTTGCAAGAAGGATTTTTGTATTTTCGGAGATGAGGTCGTTATTTAAGGAGGAGAGTATGGGTGAGTTGACGAAAGTTGAGAAGTCGGTAAATCGGAGGTTATAGATGGAAATTACTGTTGAAAAATGTCAAGAATGACGGTAAGATGGAGTATCTTTGAGTTGGATTTGGGGAAGTTGGTAACAAGGCGTTTATGGAGGGGTTATAAGTTTCGAGGGACAAGTGAAGGAGAGAACAGTATGTACAGTCCTTAGATAGGGAGAATAGATGATTAAGAATTCATATGGGAATTAGTTTATTGGGTGTTAGTATGGGACAGATAAGATACTGGTATTTAGGTTTTCCCGGGGGGGAAAAAAAAAGAAGATTGGTAGTCTGTTTATCTGAGGTTACAAATAATGGGACAAGGAAACAGGGGTGCGTTTAGAAGTGGATAGGATGGTGATAAATATTTATAGTTGAAACAAAAATGATTGAGAAAAATGAGAGAGAAGAAGAATAATATTGTGTATTTAGGTTTATGATGATGTATGAATTGGGCTATGGTAGGGTGTTTATTGCATATGTTGATTGGTGTTAAGATCTGATGAAATCAAAGTATGGATTTGGTACGATAGGAAGGGTTGTTTAAGAATAAATGGAAGTTGAAAGGGATTGTTTATTTCTTAAATTTGCGGTGGGCAGTATATTGTTATATGTTTTTGGTTATTCAAGATTTGTATATGGGATGGGGTTATGAAAGAATTAGGTGGGGTGGCAGGAGATGTGTTAGAATGTGATGGAGATTGGAGGAGATGCGAGCAGTTGCCTACGGTATTATGCGGATGCATGATTTGGTTTTGTGCGGTTGAATCTGAAGAGAGTTCGAAGAAGATTGGTAGAGAGATTTGGCAAGGGTGTGTAAAGGAGATGTTTGAAGGTAACGTGATAAAGGTAGGTTTATGGTTGTTGAAGTGAGGGCATGTTGGTGGTGGAAGTTTGTTGATGGTTGAAAGTGGAGAAGTGTTGGATTTTAGATATTTAGTTATATATGTTGATATGGAAAAGGAACGGATAATGCAGAGTGTAGTTGGAGAGTTGTGAATGGCAAGGGAGTGAGATGCGCAAGTAAATCGGTGGTCTGAGGATTGTGAAGGATTAATGTCTGAGTGCGTAGGGTGTCTTATTGAGGTTTGTATTTTATATTAATGAGAATGAAATGACAAATTATAATGATTATCAAACAAACTAAAAGTAAACCTAAGTTTCTGTATTAATGTCGTTAATCAAAAGATACAAGAAGTAACGGAATTGCGGAGGTTAACGGCGCTTCGTTATTTCCTTAAAGAGAAACGATACGATAAGTGAAATACTATTTATTTTTCCAGACCGGATAACGATTAACGGAACTATTTTTTGGGATTACGAATTTGCCACTCTGTACTATATATATATTATATATATCTTATTATAATAAATAGATCTATATATAGATATATATATATATATATATTACTATTATTATATATATATATATAACTTATATAAATATATATTATATATAATATATATTATAACGTATATAATATATATATATAATATCTTATGATATATTAATATATATATAAGCAAAGTTATTTAGTTAAACGCCCGACACTGACGGGAGCTGAGTCTAAAAGAAAAATTTCACAGGGTAGCATCTTGATACTAAATAGGCTGTATTATTAGAGTCGATGAATTTTTTGTTTTTTTTTTTACCTGTTCTAGGGGCGAATTATATTTTACTATATTTATTTGTAAAGGATACACGCATTGGTAGGGGGCTCTGAGCCGCACGGGGAAACAGGCTGGGGACGTTTTCGTACCAGACGGGGAGGGTCGGAAAGAAAGAACCCCCCGCGCGACACCAAAATAACCAAAGAAGCGGAGGGCTTCGGAGACCCTCCCGGGGGGGGAATAGTCATACCGTGTACCGGAGGCAAGGCGAGAGACCCGACCTGCCTACCATCGGTTGCGATAGTACCATTGGGGTATTCTTTAGTTAAAAAAAACAAAACCAAAACTCAACCTACTTCTATTTATTTTATTTAACGAGTAACGTATATTATAAAAGTCTTAAATACATATGAACGATAATTTATGAGTAATTCAAAATAATCTAAATTTATTTTTTACATTTTTAATCAAAAATATTCGTGAAGGGGAATAATGTATTCCTTTTCGCCGTAGCTATTGTATTGTAGTTGTTGAGATATGATTTTTTTTTTTTTTTTTTTTTACTAATTTCGCCCCTAAAACGATTACTTATGGTATTTAAGATACGGCATAGTTAGAAATTTTTATTTTTTTTTATCCGAAGCTCCAGTTTCCGTGTGGGCGTTAGTAATATTACATACTATCTTTATTTACTATTTATAAATTATTATATTATAGTATATATATTATATATAAATATTATATTTATTATATTATTAATATTATATATATATACTATGATATTATAAATTACATTGCTCTTCTTTGTGACTTGCAAATTAGTATATTATTATTATTATTATCATATTATTAGTATATATTATTATTATATTTTCTTATTATATTATATTAAACTATATGTATTTTTAATATTTCATATTATTATTGATGTTTAGGTATTATTTATATATTATATATTAGCTAAAATGGAGAGCTATTTCTGTAAAGGACTTTTTAGTATTATTAATCTGATTTTATTTATATTATTTTTATTATTATTATTTTATTATTCATTTATTTATTAATTATTATATATTTATTATGATCATCCATTATTAGCATTGATTAGTCAATAGATCTGTGTAGGGGAGTCAATCACGGTCATCATAACTCATTAAGGGCCGCATTTATTATATTCCCCATAATTGAATATATGAGACATATCGGGACCATGGCCGGTTGACGTCGAAAACCGTCTCCAGATGAACTCATTATCCAGGTCTTCTTCGAGGAGCAGTTTTGGAACACCTGTGCTGTATGAAAAATTTTGCAAAAAGGGTTTAGTATATTTCTAAAGGATGCTTTCGTCGAAATTGTTACCTTTTTATTACCCTGCCACTGATATATTTGTTAAAATCGAGTTTAATACGATTTCTATGGTTTATATAATATATTTTAAATTTGAATTTTAAATGATGTTCATAAAAATTTTATAAAAATGTAAATCTTTTTTTAGGATATTTTTGGCATTTTTCTTGTTCAGTGAAACCCAAAGCCTTAGCATAAACGAAGTAAAAAAAAGCTGACGGTAAATCCATGTTAAGAAATTTTTCCCACAAAATAGGACTACTTTTAGCAATTTATTATTATTTTTTCTTTTTTTGGAGGGGGGACTGGAAAATAACTTAATAAATATATATTTAAGTATAAATATATACAAATATGAAATCTGCGTGCTAAAAATAATTGGTCCGTAATTAGCTTAGGACAGCTTATAGTTCCACTGTATCAATAAGATTAATAACTGTATGAAAAACTTATATAAACAATTTAATATACAAAAACTTATATAAAATATATTTTAACTCTTTTTTTATAATATTGAAAATAAATTATTCATAAAAATATAAAAAAATTAAACGTTCAGAAATCATTACATTGGCTTCTCATTTCGTCTGGGCAGGATAAGAAACCAAACTTTGGAACACTGTCCATAATGTTCGAGTTTCCTGAAATATCAAATACGATGATTTTATCTGAATTTTCCCGCACTTATTTTTTTTGTTAGGAAATTTTTTTGGTTCGACCCGGGGTTAGTCAACGATTTCATTTTATGCAAGTCGTACCGCAAATAAATTAACTTTTTTTTTTGTTTAAATTTATGCAAACATTTTTTTTACGAAGGGACAGGGATTTACCAAATTTTAAAAAAAAGATACAAAACTGTATAACTGAAATGTTGAATATATTATTATATATATTATAATATCTATTATATCATATATATATAATTATATATAGATTATATATTTTATAATATATATAATATTAATAATATTATACTAATATTATATTATATATAATTATAATATATTTATATATATAATATAATATATAATTTATTTATATTGCATACACTTGAGATGGGGCACGTACATGAAATTGGTGCGGCGATTCCCGGTACATCGGTTATTCGAAAATACTTGCGGGCATCGTAATCGGACTGGGTGTGAAAACGTTGAGGCGATGGTACCGGTAATCGGTTACCTAGTTCGCCGATATCGATCATCGAGATACAAATTTTACATTATTTGGAAAAAACATACTGAAAATGGATTTCAATAAATAGCTGTAATATTACATAATAGGACTGATTTTGTATTGTTTCAGTGCTATCTCTTTAGGAAATTAATAGTATAGGTATTATATATATTATTATATATTATTATAATATTATTATATTATATTATATATATATATAATATATAGTATATTATATATTATATTAATATTTTATATATATATATAATATAATATTAATATTTATATTAATATATATATATATCTATATATATAATATATATAATATATATATATATATAATATATATTATATATATAGTATAATTATATTATATAATATATAAGTATATGCAACAGGATTATATTTCCGTAGTATAATGATGGGCATTTTTTTATTAATGTGTTGGAATAAACAGGTGTCTTAATTAAATCGGAAGAGTTATTTTTGCTAATCATTATAGGTTATCGCGTATGGCAGTAGTATTGAGAATATCATGAAACCTCCAAATTTTACAAATACGAATATAGGTTTCGATGGCTTGAATTTTGCATTCCTATGGAGGAAATCATGGTAGTTTTTATTGAGACCGATCATCCAGATCAACGTGTTTCTTGGCAATCTCGTGGGAAAGATATTGCAGAATATGTAGTCAAGCGAGGATATTAATATCCCCCAATAGTTAGTTGTAATACAGTTCAGAAAGTTTGAATGGGCAGGTTAGAAACCATATAATCCTCCATGAAGGCAGTTATCACATTTATGTGTATATTATAATGATTACAGTTTGCTGTATTGTCGCAACTAAATTATGAATTTCGAAGGTATTATGACACACTACTCTGTTGGGGATCGGTATTCCGATATCCGTACACAGTCACGGAGCCTTACGGAATGTATAATCGTGTGTTTTTGACAGCTATTTTAGTACAATCCGATAACACTATGGCATAATAATAAGTGTATATCCAACCAGGAATGGAGGATTTAGTGAGAGCGTTTTCGTATTAAACGAATGCCACGAGCTACGGGGTGTATAGCGGAGAGAATATGGTTTGTGTGGAACCGCATTCCCACTATATGTACGAGTATGTACCCCCCAAGGTTGTCAAGAATAGGTTCCGACAAATATATCTCAGCACCCAAGTCCCAACCTCACCCGGCCCTTGACATGTGGATGTTTGAGACTTTCTATTTCGTATACCAAGGAACAACCACAACCTATTACGGCAGACAAGATGGCGGCGGTACGAGTGCATTTTCGGTACAATACGTGTACAACATTTTTCAATTCGAGCACAGATTGTTGGCACGGTCTTTGCAATCCGGCACCGATCCCGTGACGTTGTGTGTACTCGTAGTCAAAGCTATTCCATAGTTGGACCAAAATAAAACTTGTGGACTGCGCTCGTAATTTGTTTGGTGGAGACGGGACTGAGCCAGGATTACCGCTAATTGGCACGATTAATGGGTCATTGATCGGTACTGGACGGGGGAAAGCATCAACATATCACACAGCGCCGACACCAGTTAGTTTACGAAATAAATGTGTGGTGTGGAACTGCTTTTAAGAATAAGTATACTGATTGTGGCGACATTTCATTAAATGATAAGAATGGACAATACTTTGTCAGACCTTCCTCGTGAAGTCCATATGACAGGCGTCAAAGTTTGTACTACCAGCAATGAAGGCTGACAACTTACAGAAAGAAAATGGCTGTGATGAACATTGAAATCGTAACACACCCCGGTAGGTGGATAGGAACATTGGGTTCTATTCCGTGGCCTCCTAGATCACCGGACCTTTATCAACTGGAGTATTACCTGGAGGCTACACGAAAAATCGTGTCTACGGTGGGTACCGATCATCAGTTAATTACGTCTTAAGTCGAATCACTCAAGCATGATGTCGATAGTGAGTCGACTTCCGAAAATATCACCTGGCACATGAATGGTGGATCGACGGGTGAACTTGCGTAGAATGAGAGGACATTTTCGCGCACCGAGTATAATGTATAATGTAAGATGAAGAATTTTTATTACATATCAGAGGTATTGTAAATCTCAAAATCAATATATATAGATGTATGGATGTAAAAAAAAATAAACGATGTGTTAGCAGAGTTATAAATTCATTTTGGGTTTTTAATCAATAATTTCATCGTAACTAACTATTTATAGTCAATCATACTAAACCGTACGCTGTGTTATAGGAGTTTAACCAATT
>JABUQX010050382.1:35000-37500 GCA_015478945.1 Trachelipus rathkii
ATTTTGGGTCATTTTTCGTTTCATGATCCCATTTATATATTTGTTGAAAATGAGTTAAATAGGATTTTTCGGTTTATTAGTAATTAAATTAATTTTAATATAATATATATATATATATATATATATATATATATATATATATATTTATATATACTATATTATATAATATATATATATTATAAATATATATATATTATTATACTTATATTATAATATATTATATATATATAAATATATATTATATATTATAAATATATATATATAATATTATTATATATATATATAGTATAATATATGCTTGGTTTAACATTTTCCTACTAAATTCAGTATTTTTTATTTTGCCAGATAAGGGAAGGAAATTATTATTATTATTATTATTATTATTATTATTATTATTATTATTATTATTATTATTATTATGTATTATTTTGCCAGTAGTGGTAGACTAGCTAGAAAGTGAATGTAAAAATTAATAGCTACGTGTCCCCTTCATTTATAATATATTATGTCAATAAATTTATTGTCTAACAGGTTCAGCAGTGACTATTTATCGCAGAAAAAAGACTACTCATCATTGCCAGAATTTTACAGAGACTATGATCCTCCTTTAATCTTAGGCAGTTATACGTGTGTGGGACTTTCTCTAAATGTCATAGCTAAACTTTCGGCCTTCGAAAAAATGTTTCCGGACTTAAGATGCAAATTATCAGGTAAGTTCATATACAGTTATTTGACTTCAATTTTTAATAATTAACTGTTAACCTACCCAGTAAATTATGTGCCAATTTAAAAAAAGAATATAAATACCTTTCTTACATTGTGAAAATCATTAACATTAGAATTGTTGTTTGTTTTGAATTGTGAAAGTTGGATCTTTATGGTTTGAAACATAAAGAACCTTGTTGAATGTAAATATATTGCCTTTCTGCCCTGCCACGAAAATTTAGCTTTAAGAATTTTTTTCAAGTTTTTTTTTTTTTCCCCCTTCTACTAGTTTTACTTTAATTAAACTTAAAAAAGAATTATATATAATGTTATTATATAATATAATATATATAATTATATATATATACTATATACATATATATATATATAATATATATATAATATATTAAGATTATTATACAATATATATATTATATACAATATATATACTTATATATAATAGTATATATATATATATATTATAGTATAATATGATAATATATATAGTATATATATAATATTAATACATAATATATATTTTTATAATATAAAATATATTACATAGAATATAATAATGCTCTTATATATGGAAACAAGCTATATATTTACACTTTAAAACAGTACCGTATATATATACTACTTTATCTATATATTAATATATTATATATATCTATATATTATATACTATATTATATATTAAAATTTGATAATACAGTTGATATATATATATATTTGTGTGTTGTATATTATATATATATATATATATATACTTATATATATATACTAGTAAGAATTAATATATAACCATATATATTTATTTAAATAGTATATATATATATATATAGATCACTATTATATAATATATATATATTAATATGATTATATATATTATTATATAATATATATATATTAATATATATACTATATATATATATATATATATATATATCACTGCGCACCACGCCCCGCACCGCACCGGGACAGTGGAATTGTGTGGCACGGTGCACCAAAATGAGCGCCTTACATCGCTCCGCCCACGGTGCGTCGGCCAACCCTATTGATTTTAGGTAGGGTAGGGTAGGGTAGGACTTTTTAGACACCCCCTTTTAGAATTTATGGAGAATGTTATTGAGTTGACGATGTAGAGTCAGGTTATTTATTAGATTTCAGCGAAGCATTTGGTAAAGTATCCCATGGTAGGATGATGCAAAAGTTATTACATGATGTAGGTTGATTGGCTTTATTAACTGAATAAAATATTGGATGAGTAACAGAAGACAATGTGTACTGCTTAATGGTCATATTACTAAATCTTCATAGAATCTGACAAAAAAAGGGATGTTTTTCATGATCTGTGATGGGTATACTTCTTTTTCTAATATATGTAAATGATATTGGATTAGGGAAATAAAAGTAAATTTGCTGATGATACTAAATTAACTACTTCTCTTGGGAATCTTTAAGGTTGTATTAATGTTCAGCCTGACATGGATAAATTTCTTGGTTTGGCTGATAAGTGGAAAACGAATTTCAAGTAAAAATGTATGTTGCATCACCTTGGCAAATCAAATGCGAATTTTTTATGACATAAATATTAAATGACTAAAGCCTGATAACATAAAAAGAATGGAGTGTTGTTATTAACTGGAAATTTAAAAATGTCAAAGCATCGTTTTGAATTTAGAAATGAGGCTAGCAAAATGATAGGTATTATAACCGTAATGTTGCTTACAAGAATAAGATCAAGCCCTATAATAGTTATGTTAGACCGTTAATTGAATACTGTGCAGAAGTT
>JABUQX010050382.1:42500-50000 GCA_015478945.1 Trachelipus rathkii
CATTGAAACAACATGAGAAAAAATAAGGGAGAAGAAGAATAAATGTATTTAGGTTTTATGAATTTGAAACAGGCATATGATATTAATATGGAAGCTCTATGGCAAGTGTTTAGTGATATATGGTGTTTGGTGGTAGGCTTCTGAATGGCAATCAAAAGTATGTATGAGATAGTGAAGCATGTGTAAAAATAAATTGTCAAAAGTGACTTGGTTTGTTGTGAATCTGAAAAGGCAGGGATGTGTTATGTCTCCTTGGTTATTCATTTGTATATATGATAGGGTTATGAAAGAATTAGAGGTGGGGGTGGCAGGAGAACGTGTTTAGAATGATTTAGTTTTTGTGTGGTGAATTGAAGAGAGATTTGAAAGGATTGGTAGAGAGATTTGGAAAAAAGGGTGTGTAAAAGGAGGGGTTTTTGAAGTAAACGTAGTAAGAGTAAGGTTATGGTTGTGAGTGGGGACAGTCTTCGGTGTGAAGTATTGTTAAATGGTGAGGCAGCTGGAACAAGTGTCTTGAGTTTTAAATATTTAGGATATATGTTTGGATGAAAAGGGATGGATGATGCATAGTGTAGTAGCCTAGTAGGAAAGTTGTGAATGGCAAGAAGTTGGCTGGTACAATTACATCGTTGGTGGATTAAAGGGACTAAGTCTTGAGTGCGCTAGGGTCTTAGATGAGGGTATGTTGTTACCTGTGTTATTTGGAATAAGAAGTATAGATCTAAAGTCAATGTGTTCAGTTTGACAATCTTATGGGCCTGCTAGGTGTGAGAAAATTTTGAAAAAAAAATAAAATAAGGAATGAACGTATTAGAGAGCTATGTGTGGTGTGAAGAAAGGGTACGAGAGAATAAATGCAAAGTTGTTGAGATGGTTTGGTATTGTGGAAAGGATGAATGATAGTCGTTGGTTAAGCGGATGTATAGTGGCGAGTGTGTTGGAACCGACCGTTTGGGAGACCGAAGAAAAAGAGGATTGAGTCAGTAAAAGAATGTCTTGGAAGAGAGAAATGTGAGTTTGGCAGAGCGAGAATAAAGGTGCATATAAATAGGAGAGAATGGTGGGGTTTTGTGAGGGGTATGGTTGTGGCCACCTGGGATAAAGGGATGAACCCTTACACTGACGATCTACCATAGTGGGTCCGTCGCGGTCCGTAAAGCTCTAGGGTGGATATTTTGACTGCGACGAGTTCTTACTAATTAATGGTAGCAGAGAGGTGCGGTAAAGGTGGGTTTCCTTCCTAATATTCTCTACTATTCTAACTTGCTTTCTTTTCCGATGCATGTTACGCACTAGTCTTTGGGAGAAAAAGGTAGATGAAGAATATATATATATATATATATATATATTATATATATATATATATATATATACATATATATATATATATATATATATATATAATATATATTATATATATTATATATATATTATATATATATATTTGCAAGTTGATCTTTCAGGAGTCTTTAGCTATAATTTTCCTATTCTACACCTTATGACCTTGAAAAATGCTCTTTGTACCTGTACGGCAGATAAATTGTGCAGAGTATGTTTAGTAGATACTTTTTATCCGCATCTACTTTGTTTTTGCGGTTTTTCTTTCCAATTTTTTATCCCATCTCGAGGCTGCAGTACAGCTCAGCATAATTTTACAATAATAATAATAATAAAACGCGCTTTTCTTGAATTGTTTAAATGTCACGTTCACCAATAATGAAAAAGGTGCAATGAAATCACAAGTGAAAAGGGTGTTAATTTTTATCTGAAAATATTGCTTATAGGCTATTAAGGTTTAATTAAATATAGAAAATTGAAGAGCTAAGTTTTTCGGAATTTGGGTTGGATGCTGTAACTGAAACAGTGCTTTGATCTTGGCTATGAAGTCTGCAAATTTCACGAAGGCCTTCATTACAGTTTGTGCGTTTTTTATTGTGCTCACAAATTGAACGGAGAGTATCACAGGCTCTCATGCAGGTGGGGTTCACTTGCCCTGAGCTCGTGTAGCTTGAAGGGCAAGTATTTTGTTTGCTTGGAGACGCAATTGGCTTTTTCGTTTTTTGAGCTAGGTTCCGCTCTCGAGAAAAGAAAAAAAAAACGCCACATTGAAACCATCGTCATGCTTGTAGATTGTAAGCATTTGACACATTGTAAAGCATTTGAAATGCAAAATATTTTGCTACAAGACTAACACAGGCAAGTGAAATAATCTTATAGCAACACAATACAGATGATAGAGAACTTTTTGTCTCATTATGAG
Source organism: Trachelipus rathkii (assembly GCA_015478945.1). Taxonomy (NCBI): domain Eukaryota; kingdom Metazoa; phylum Arthropoda; class Malacostraca; order Isopoda; family Trachelipodidae; genus Trachelipus; species Trachelipus rathkii. Next base: position 44,761 of record JABUQX010050382.1, read on the forward strand.
CCTTCTACTACACGAAACATATTTTTTCCTTAATATACAATATTTCTGGTATTATGGGCTAAAGTGTTACTGAAAATGTCCCAAATTCACTTAGACATTTCCTCCTCCCTGCTCACTTATCTCACAACTAATTAATGGCTACATTATAATTTATCTCTAAAGATGTTAATTCTGATTCTCTAATACAGAGAAGTTTTCCTGATTGTATCTTCTCCAATTGGTTCTTAAAAACCTGTGCTTTCGAGCTTGCACTCTACCTTGATAAACTGTTTCAATCTCTGCTATCAACTTAAGGCCTTTTCCTTCTTGCTGGAAACGTGCACTCATTCAACCTGTGCCGCAAAAGAGGGGCGGACCTTCCAGCCTATTTGGATTTAATTCTAATATTTCTAATAGAATCGAATCTATCTTTAAAGGGAAGATTTGGAGAAATCTCAATTCTTTTCACTCAGTTTCCGATCTCCAGTATGGTTCCGATAAGGAAAGCTCTACTGGTGATTTTTCCCTCTTTCGACTCCTTGGCCCTCTTCTCTTCGCCTTCCGTGAAACTGTGCTGTGGCGCTCCATATCAAAATGCATTCGATAGCACTCTGGCACATAATGTTTGATTTCCTGAAACTTACCCTCTCTCGGTATCTATTTTTAACTCTAATTTTCATTTAGGTTGATCTATAACAGCAATTTGTGGATGTTTCCACTAATTGTCCTTGGGTTGCCATGTTCCCAACTCACACGGCACAAAAATTTCAACTCACTTCTTTGTGGATTTATGGCTGATTGCGGATGCAAATAAACGTAGTTCCAAACTAAGGATTCACCAGGGGTAGGAAAAGAAAGTAAAATATATATACAAACTGAATATTAGTAAATTTCATAACTAAAAATTGAGTTTATATATTTTATATGAAAATTGTATATCTTAACATTGCCTTTTAGACATTTTAAAAGTTCTTTTACATTTAGAGAAACCTTTTCAAAAGACTCAAAAGACTCAAAAGACTCAAAAGACTTTTTTTGATACTTCCATAGTTAATTTTGCTTTATAACTTAAGCAATACTTATGGGCCTTAGGTAAAAACGTCATTAAATATAGGCAAATTGAAACAAAATGTATGCAAAAATTTTTAACATTGTAAAAAATGTATAAATTTAGATAAATAAATAAAGACACTCATCACCAAAAGAAAAAAAATTAGGCACCTCAATTTGCTAGAGATGATTGATAAAAAAAAAAGAAAAAATTATCTCTCGAGAGCTAATCATAGAGCCTATCTGTAAAAAATCAATCACTGTAAAAACAATTTTTGCAAAATCCTGATAACGAATGTGAGCCATTGGGAGGCAAATTTGCTTCCCTAAACACCTGATCCACTGAAATAAAAATATTATATATATATAATATATATATATATATATATATATATATATATATATATAATATATTTATATTTATATATATATATATATATTATATATATATATCTATACTATAATACATATATTATATATTATATATAATATATATATATATATATATATATATATATATAAACAGAGAGAGAAAAAAAGACACAGAAAAATAGAGAGCGAGGGAGTGACGCGCGCGCGGAGAGGAGAGAGAGGAGAGAGAGAGATTTTGTATTAGGCTTTTTAAAGACTGCAACAGGCCGTATGGCCAGGAATTATAGGAAGCTCTGTGGCAGGTGTTAGTGGTATATAGTGGTTGCTGGTTGGTAGACTTTTGAATGAAATAAAAAATTAGTAAACGAAAAGTAAGAAAAAAAGAGAGAAAAAACAAAAAAAAAAGAAAAAGAAACGAAGAAAAAAAAGAAAAGAGAACCCCCCAAGAAAGAAAAAGCAAAAAGAAAGAGAAGACAGGGTGGTCAGAGGGCGAGAGAGAAAAAATTTAAAATTTAAAGTAGATATATTATATAATATATATTATATAATATATATATATATATATATATATATATATATATATATATATATATATATATATATATATTATATATATATATATATATATATATATATATATATATATATATTTATATATATAATTTCTCAGCTGTTAATAGTTTGTTCAATGATGTTTCGGTTGCCAATCTATCTTATGTTACCATAATGTAGTCCCCATTATAAAGTTAGCTATAACAAACATAATTGGTTTAGTCTAAATTCGAAAGGATAACTACATATCGTTCATTACGCAAAATATTTTTAGCATAAAAATATGAAAAATAAATAAAATTTGCATAAAGACAACATAATTCCTAGCGGTCAAGATTATTTTGAATGAATGGGTTACTAGCATTGCGTAGGTGTTAAAGGAAGGGTTGATGGACCTGTTCATAAAGGTATGGTGCTCGGTTCATAATAAATAATAATCTGGCAGTGATTATAGAAAATGTCAAAACCGTTAATGAATAAAGGATGTAAATGATGGTTATATTAAATTACGGGTTTTGGTATTTGTAGAGAAAAACGTACTCATGTTACTTCATGCGTTTATTTGTCAACTCTGCTTTGAGTAAAGTTCCTATGCGACCTGGGTTTGGGAATATCATTTGCTATTAATCACTCTAGTTTGAAGGAAAGAAACCATCTAATTTTTTGTTGTCCTTGCCCCCATATGATGTACGTGATGTCGACTAAGAAGTTTTTCAGGTGGAAAAGCTGTGGAGGCTTCTTTAGATCGCTTGTTAATAGCAAAAGTTAAGAAGCACACGTTGATGATTCTCCTTTGTGAAACCATGTTTACATACAGTTTGTAAGACTGTACTTGGTGAAGAACGTAGTAATAAAAGTTGGAAAAAGTTCACTGTCCAACGATTCAGTAAAAAACAGGTTTGATGAAATGGCACAAATTGAAAAAATCAAGTAATATAGAAAATAACATATATCTCCCTTCTTTCCTTGCAATGTTATGAAAGAACTGACATTTTCAGCAGCATTCAAATTTAGTTTCTTAAAAATTTATAGCTTTTTTTTTAAAAGAAATAAAAAAAATTAAAAATTATTACATACCTTCCTTTATGACTGAGCTTTTTTCTCGCCCATTCTAATATATGTGACGAAGATCTTTTGCAGAATTGTTTCCTGTTCGTTTTGGATCATGACCTTTAAATGCTGCAAGGACTTCCAGCTGAACATCTTCTATTTGCTGTGTTATGCATCAATCCAAAAAATCTGGAAAAGTCATTTTCCCAATGGTTGATGGGAGGAGTAAAGTTAAGGAAAATTTGGCATATCATTTGATTCTCTTACATATATATATATATTATATATATATAATTATATATATTATATATATATAATATATATATATATATATATATATATATATATATATATATATATTATATATAAAAAATTATCTTTTTATATCTATATTACATATATTACACATATAGAAATAAATATAATTTATAATTTAATAAAATATAATATTTCCTTTTGAAAAAAAAATATCAACACCCTGCAAGTACTCCGCTTTAATAACATAATAACCTACAATTCCTCTTTAGAGAAAAATCTTCAAATACAACTTAAATAAAATCAGCAACTGAACGATGTTACTGACATCGGTTGATTCATCCAACTGTAGAGAAAATGAGACACATTGATCAATGTCTTTTAAAAGCTGTTGATTTACATTATGACTCATGGATTCGATACGTCTCATGACTGTATTACGTGAGAGTTGCAGGTCTTTTAAAAGCTTTTTTTATCTCATCTTTATTTCTGAAATTTTCGAATAAAGAATCTGCGATATCCACTAAAATCTCCTTTATATATTCTCTATCCGAAAATGGCTTACATTTTCTGGCTATTTTATGACACACTTGAAAGGACGCAATTGTTGCAGCCTTCGATTGATCTTTTGGTTTGGTAAACATGTTTCTCTGTGCTGTCAATTTAGATTTCAGTTCATGAAGTTTTTTCTTTCTTACTTCACTCTTGAGGGGAAAATCGGTATTATATTTACTATGGAAAGCATTGAAATGCCTCTCCAAATTCCCTTTCTTTGGCATCGCTACGGAAGTGCTACAAATTAAACAGCAACATTTTTCTCCAACACTAACAAAACAGTAGTCTAGCTCTCATCCATTCTTCGTGGAAACGAGTTTTCTTTTGTATACTCTCATATTCAAATACAAAAAGAGTAGTTTTTTTATATACAGACTAGTCACAACACAACTGGCAACTGACCCTCACTTCAAACGAAAAGATTTTGAGCTCCGAGGCGTAATAAATGCATGAGTCACATCGACAAGAGTAGCATTTGAACAGTGTGCCAACTTTCCAAATAAAAATTAGTTTGTAAATTCCACATATCAAATATTTTACAAATTAAGAGTATATATATATATATATATATATATATATATATATATATATATATATATATATATATATATATATATATATATATATTATATATATATATACTATATTATATAATATATATTATATATATATATATATATATATATATATATATATATATATATATAATTCAAGTTCAGCTTTATGAAGTGGCAACACTGAGGCAGTCTGCTGAGTGAGATGAAACCAATATGTTTACATCACGTTCCAATGCGGGTGCGATCGCTGAAAGGGTGTCCGATCGACGTGTTAGCAGATCAATAACAGAAATCATGTACAGTAACATTAAAAACGGTGTACCCCAAGGAGGCAACACTATCCCCTACACTTTCAACCTATTCAACAGCAGATCTTCACAACACAAACCACACAAACATAACTTCCACCGAATGAACATCCCAATATGTTTGCTATAGCACACCAGAATCTAAAACACAGGAACGCCTAAACCAACAAATACATCATCAAATACAAACTTGTTAAGCGACATAGAATGTCTGCCTTCACCAAACAAGTTCTCTATCACATCAATCACAACAGATCGCCAACTCGTGAACTACCATCCTCATCTTTGATAATAACATCACTATCCTACTAAACTAAACACAAAATTTAGGAAGTAACAACTGGACTACACTTAACTTTTCACGAAAAACACAGAAAATATTACATCAGCAAACAGGAAAATAAAAATTCTAAGAACCATAGCAGGCACCGACATCAAAATTAACAAACAGATATCCATCACCAATCGCCATATATAAACAATTTATCTGCCCATCACTGAACTACGCTTCAATGGTATGGCATCCACTATTAACCAAGGGAAACATGAGAAACTCCAAAAA